>CAUYON010065724.1:0-94946 GCA_963573935.1 Arctocebus calabarensis
ATGGGTTTTACTCTGTCTGTGAGTTCCAGCCCTTTGTCTCAGCTTTCATCCCCTGAGGGCAGGTTAAGCAAAGCAGCCCCTCTGCGAGTATTCTCCCACAACAATTCCACAACACTTGGAAAGGAAAATGAAACCTTCCCACTACCACACACCCAGGGTACAACATTGGAAAGTCCTCGGGTGATTAGCCCACTTAAAGAGGTACCCAATCAATTGTCCCAGCCAGTATCAACCTCAAATCAAAGAGTTGAAAAGTCTCTGGCAACTAGACAGCTGAAGTCTGCTGCAGCTTTAGTATAACTCACTCCAGTGTTCTGTGGGCTCAGGAGACCCCCCCAAGCCAGTAAATTAGCCTGGGAAGGTTGAGGCCTCTTTCTCTGCCTTGCCCCTCTGTCGCACCCAGTCTCTGGTAACCCTGCAGGGCTGTGGTCCAGTTCCCTCCAATGAGCAGATGCTCTAGAGGTTTGCACCTGCCTAGGTCACACGGGGCTCTGTGCCTCCTCAGCCAGCCCACCGGTTGTGTCAGTGTTGGCAGGGGGGAGGTAAGGCCTAACAACCTGGGTACTTGATGAGGGCTGGGGCAATTCACTCAGTTCCAGCCCTGTCCCTGATTGATGTAAAGTAGATGAAAAAGCTGATAGAACAGAACAAGTTCGCAGAATTTCTGCCCTGTGGAGGAGACGCTGGGTTGCTAATAGTCCTGACTTAATCTGAGAGCTTCAGCCCTTTGTCTCTGCTGTCATCCCCTGAGGGCCAGGTATGGCCGAAATTTAGCAAAGCCAGCCGGCCAGCCGCTTTTCGGCTTACTCTCTCACCGCTCCCAAGCCAGGAGAATGGCACAGACCAGAGGCAACCCACACCCTGTCCACACCCCTCAAGAAAGTGTTCAAGAATCTGGACTCCGTGGGGGAGAGACTTCCAAACCTCAGGGTGAGAGTGGAGGGGAGTGCCGGGAGTTCCAACTTGCAGGTAGAGAATATATACAGTTTTGTACAGCTTTATGCCTGGCAGGAGAGTGCCGCGGCACAGGGGAAGGAGGTCCGGTTTTTAGAGGGTCTCTCCCGTGGGGTAGAGTGGGAGGACATCTGAACTCCGCTCGCTTGTTTGTATGGAGGTATGGCGTATACTGCGAGCTGTTCTCTTGGGGTAGGGGACTCCCTTCCGCTTGGTGATGTGCTCTGTACCTTTTATTTATATCCTTGGGGTCGCAGGTTGCTCCAGCATGGTTGATGTGCGTTCCTCGACCTTGTCTCTTGGCTCAGCTCCAAACCGTTGGCTTTTCTCGCTTTCTCGCTGGCTTTCTGTCCTTTAACTCTCCTTCTGGACAGGAGCGTCTACAGAAAGCTGGCTACAGACCGCCATCTTGGCTCCTCCCTGGGGTTAGGTATTATCTCAGTGTGGTTTTGATGTGCATTTTTCTGATAATTAGAGAGGATGAGCATTTTTTCATGTGTATGTCAGCCATTGGTCTATCTTCACAAGAAAAATTCATTTTTTGTGTCTTTTGCCCCATTTTAATGGGGTTGTTTGATTTGTTTTCTTGTTGATATGCTTGAATTCTTTGTAGATTCTGGTCATCAGTCCTTCATTGGAAGGGTAGCTTGCAAATATCTACTCCCATTCTGTAAGTTGTCTTTTTGCTTTATTGATTGTGTCCTTCACTGCACAGAAACTTTTTGACTTAATGACATTAAAGGATCTACATTTTTTCTTTTTTTAGATTCCACACATGAGTGGGATCATGTGGTATTTGTCGTTCTGTGTCTCTGTCTTATGTCACTTAATATAATGCCCTCCAGGTTCATCCATCTAGTCACAGGTGTGGATAGAATTCTACAGAAAAGTATCTTAGGATGACAGCAAAGCCATTGATAGGACTCATACTTAAATACCAAACTTGGTTATATATGTAATCCAATTATTTCAAGGATCAACATTCTCTTATGAATAAAGTCATGTTAGTATTTACAGCCAAATTTTGCTGACTCAGAATTATGTCACATCATGCAGGATTCTCAGTGCCTGAAACGTCTTCTCCTCAACTATTTTTGGAAGTCTCAGGCGTTCCTGAGTTCACAAATGAGTTCACACCCTGGGGTGCAGCCTACTCCTGGTAGGCTTCTGTTTGGCTTTTCTATTCCTCCTGTTGCTGTTCCTGTAGGAGAATGCTATCCTGCTCACATGTTCCTGAAGTGGGAAACTCTTAAGTTACCCAAATAGTGCTATTTCCAAGGCACGGCATCTCTTCTCATAGGGCCCAGCCCATTGTGCTGGGATAGGGACCAGCTATGACCGTCTCCCAGTGTCCTCAGCTCTCCTGTCTCTTTCTCCAGGACCTTAGTGCTTGATCTCTGCAGAACGCTTTCCCCACACAAGTCCACTCTTCAAAATATAAACTAAGCCCTGCCTTTGATGCCTAGGTAATTAGCTCTCCTTTCTTTTTGAATTCACTGTAGGTTGAATCATGATCTCCAGAGATGTGTGTATGTGTGTGTGTGTGTGTGTGTGCTACTTCCATTAACAACACCGCAAAAAAGTATTAATCAAATTTTACAGAAACAGAAATTGAGCTTCTAGGATATTAAGAAATTAAGTTCACCTTCCTTAATGCAATGCATCATATACATTAGACTTAAACGATACCTTAACCATTTTCCAAGTTGCTCAAAGCAACTTCATACTTTCTATAAGACAGTATATTGACAGATATTAGCTTCATTTATAGATACCTCCATTGTAAGGAGTAGATGACAGATTTACACATACTCACATCGTAAGATCCTGCTCAGTGTTTTTAAAACCTTTCTTCTATAACCTAATAACCTAGATTTTGCTTTTGTGGGGAATGGTGCCTCATGGTATTTTTTTCCAGCAGAGTTTTTGGCTTACATTAAAAGATAATATTCTAGACATTAAAACTGAACCAAATTAAAAAAAAAACCCCTACTATCAGCTTCTGTATTAGCCAAGACTCTTGGCTAGAAATGACAGAAGTCAAAAAGAGGAAGCTCTTGGCTCACCTAATATAAAGGAAGGATGCAGCAATCTTCCTGGACACAAATGGTCAGATTCTCTCTGCCTTCTCTCCTCTTTGAGTATTGACTTCATTCTCCCAGATTCCTCCACAGAGCTGGAGATGTGGCAACCAGCAGCACTGACGTCCAGAGGAAGGACTTCCCCATCTCTGTAGACCTGATTCTGAAAGCCTTTGGGAAGCATCCAGGGTGTCTGGTTTGCCTGACAAGTGCATCTCCATGGTTGGGGCTGTGGACTCTATGATTGATTGGAAACACTTGGAGTTGGGGGAAGTCCAGTTCCCCCAAATAAGTGGATTAATATTCACAGAATAAAGTAGGATGCCCAGTAGACAAAACAATATCTACTACAGATGGATTAATCTGTTTTGGAATAAGGTGAGATACTTGACGCATTATATTAAAAGATGTACTTCTCATGAAAAGGTTTAATTACCTAGTTATTGGTAATACCATTGACCCTTGAACAACATGGGTTTGAATTATGTGGGTCACTTACACATTGATTTCTTCCACCTCTGCCATCCCTGACAGAGCAATACCCACCCCTCATCCTCTTTAGCTGACTCAACATGAAGATGATGAGGATGAAGATCTTTCTGATGATCCACTTCCAATTAATGAATAATAAATATATTTATTCTTATTCATGATTTCATACTAACATTTTCTTTATTCTAGCTTACTTTATTATAAGAATACAGTATGTAATACATATGTGTATAACATACAAAATAGGTGTTAGTTTACTCTATGTTGTCAATAAGGCTTCTTGTCAACAAGTTATTAGTAGTTAAGTGTTGGGGGAGTCAGAAATCAGATATTCAATTGCATAGGATGGATGTTGGTGTCCCTAACCCCTATGTTATTCAAAGATCAAATATATCCCACTGAACCACACACAGGTGAGGTTCGTATAGTCAACTGTTATGTATTCGACCTTATGTAGCAGTAACAATTTTTTTTTAACAAGTGAACAGTTTATTAAGAATTAAACAAAGGTATGATGTGATACAGTACAACCAAGACACTCAAGATAGGTATAATAGTACTACTCACACAAAAACTTAAATTTTACCTAAAAAAAAATCACAAGACAAAAGAGAAAGCAATTTCACTGTTATAAGATAAGATATTTCATGCAAAGTATTAACTCTGCCCCCCCAAAGCCCAACCTCTCAACAAACAAAAAACTATCTGGGAATACTGCTATGCTAACATATTAACCAAATTAACATAGAATTTTTCATTTAGAGACAACTTAGTTATCAAATTTAAGAAATGATGGTATTTCTAAATAGAGGTTTCACTCAGTGAAAATACTATACTTCAAAGCATTTTTTTCTAGCAAAACATGAAAACATTCCATTGGTATTAGAAAATTTGACCTCAAGAAAGAAAATTCCTAGCAGGTCAACAAAAGTTAGATTAAATGGATCAATACACGTACAAATTGTATTTCTTTTCATAGCTAATTAATACTTAATCTTACATTGTCAAGTCACACAAATGTTGCCCGACGTGTTTAGGTAACAGTATCATCAATGAAAACCTCCCAGGAAGCCATGTTTTGAGATGCCTGCTTACTTCTCTAGTCAGAGACATTAAACTCGGTGCTTGTGCCTGTTTATCACTGATTAGAAGAAATAGTTGTTGAATGACCACTGATAGCTCAAACAACTTATCGATCCTGTCTGCTTGACCCCTGTCTTTAGATCTGTACAGTTGGTATTAAAGAAATGTTTACAATTAGGACAAAGCTGATAGGTTGTAATATAACTTCACACAAATCATGACGTTAAGCCTATGACTGAAATATTTTACATTGATGAGAAGAACAATAACTGGTTAGATAAATGAAAGATAGAGTGAACTATAGCCCTGTGAAGGGTACGAATGCTGTCTCATTTGATTCTACCACTGTCTTATGACAAGCAGATAGGGAGAGCTATTACTTCTCCTGTGGCAGATTTAACCCCAGGATAAAATGAAATTGTCATTTGACAAACAGCTCAGTTTGTTGATGAGGATGGTGATCTGTGATGTTTGGGCCAGGTCATTGGCATAAATGAGTCTAACCTAACTATTTCTATAGCTCTAGATATCATGAACTATGTTAATACAAATACTATACAAAAGTCTAAGGGTGCGGGCAGTGAAAAGCAGACAGAGAGATTGCTTCCTACAATGTAACCCTGAACAAATGGCATGCCCATCCATGTAAAATTAATGTGCCCAGTACAATTGATCATTGAATAGTTTTATCAGTCATTGTAGACCATGGCAACATTTATTTGACTACACTAATATGCATCCGTTAGGAAGATAAACCTAAGTGAATAAAGTGAGATCCTTTCTCTTCCTGTTTAAAATCTAATATGGATCTATTCTTTGATACTAAGTCCTTTTTCTAAAAAATTCACTCATGCTTAGCATTAAGATTTATTTTGTGTTAGTTTAAGTTTGATATTAGCATTTTTTATCATTAATACATCGTATCCAAAAAGAGCCAAAGATAATGGGTTTATTTTCTGGGTAATGGGTTTGGTTTCTGTTATTCATATTAAACGCCACCTTTATGGAAAGCTATAGGTAAGCATTTTAGGGTTAATCTGTCACTGCTGATTAAATGTAAAAGGAAACCATTCAAAAGTCACAAGAATGAAATGTAACAGAATGTACTAGGGGTCAATAAGGATGTGTATTTTTCCTTCCACTGCGATCTATTGCTATTCAGAACAGTTGATTGGACAGGTTCATTATTGTTTTGCAACCACTCGTAAACTATTATTGTTCTCATTCACTCCCTAAGGTGTTCTCACCGACAGCTTTTCAATGATTTGCAATTTCAAGTAGCATCAAGCTTACAATTCACCCTGTTTAACTTTTCTGGTCCTTTAAAGAGGATCACCAACTTCTATAAGCCAAAGGCCATTGGACAAGCTACACCCTTCCTGGAGAATTTTTAATAGGGTGACAAGTGTTTATCATCTCCAAACTACACCCACTCTTTAAAACAGATACTTTACTTTATCCTGCATGGATTAATCATTGAAGAGAAAACCATCATTCCTGAGCTGAAATCTTGTGTAAATCTAGTCTTACACAATCATTTAAAAATATATGGTAAGTCTGGGTGAGGTGGCTCACACCTGTAACCCTAGTACTCTGGGAGGCCGAGATGGTAGATTGCTAGAGCTCAGGAGTTTGAGACCAGCCTGAGCAAAATATAGCCAGCATTGTGAACTACTCAGGAGGCTGAGGCAGGAGAATTGGTTGAGCCCAACAGTCTGAGGTTGCTGTGAGCTAAGAGTGCGACAGTGAAACTTTGTCTCAAAAAAAGAAAGAAAGAAAAAAAATATATATATATATACACACACACACATATATATGCTAAGGGTTAAAGTAATTTTATTTAGATAAATAAATTAATCATAAAATATATTATTTTAGAAGCAATTTTATTATAAACTTTTCAACACATAAAGAAAGATGAATAACTATGGTGTGGAACAGGACTTAAAGTTTTGTGAAGTTCATGTTTTTGCAAATTATAAAATAACTTGTCTCAAAAGGAGACTCAAGCATTTTAAAAAGCATTTTCTCTGTGGAATTCTCATCAGGGGTATGTGTGTGTTCTTAAGAGGCATCAATCTCTCATTGAACTCCAGTTTGTATTTCTTTGTGTATGTGATTTTATATGTGTATAACTAACTTATGATCATAACAGGTTCTCTTTCTCCTAGAAATTGTGGTTTTTGTTTTTTGGAGGCTCCACAAATACTTAAAAATGACATGTATCCTTGACTGTAGAACCACTGGCTTTTCTACTAACATTGAACAATGTACTTTTCAACTTACTGACCTTTAAAATGGGAAAAATAATAACTACTTTTGAAGTTGTTATGAGGATTACGTGTTATACAGCAGGCATTTTCTGTTTTTTTATTTTATTTTATTTTATTTATTATTTTACGGTAGGCATTTTCTGAAAGGCGAGTCAGGAGAGGGAGAAAAGAAAGAAAACCAGGGATGGTGGAGAAAATTGCTGTAGTCAAGATAACCACTTTGAAAACAAACACTATTTTGAGTGTTTTCCCACTATTCATAATAAGGACATTAAGTGTGCACTATAAGAGAAAACAGGATCACATCCTGAAGTATAATAATGCTGCTTTGTTAAAAGTCACATCCCTCAGAAACTAGTAGTTGGCCTGGCGACATGGCTTACACCTGTAATCTCAGCACTCTGACAGGCCAAGAAGGTGGATCCCTTGAGCTCAGATGTTTGAGACCAGCCTGAGCAGTAGTGAGATCCTGTCTCTATTAAAAATAGAAAAACTAGCCAAGTGTAGTGGGGGCATATACTACTTGGGAGGCTGAGGCAGGAGCATTGCTGGAGGAAAGGAGTTTGAGGTTGCTGTGAGCTGTGATGACTCCAGGGCACTTGACCCAGGGTGATAGAGTGAAACTGGGTCTCAAAAAACAAAACAAAACAAACCCAGAAATAACTAGTTGCAAAAGAAGGAAGTGAAGATGGCCACTTCACTTGGCCATGGTAATGATAATGATAAATAATGCTAAAATTTTAAGGGCTTACAGCATGAACCTGAAAACCACCTTAGAAATAGCAGGCAATGCCAGCCTATAAATGCCTAGCTTCCAAATAAAGCTTTGAAATTTTTGGATATCACTCTGGATTTCTATTAAAAGTTATTCATGTTGAGTTAGTTCCTATTCAAGGTCACACAAAGAATATTTAATTTCTGACAATAAGCACAATGAATACATATTTAAAGGTCCATCCTAAATCTGTGAAACTTTAGAATCTCATATATACATAATATGACATAGTATATGTAGTATTATATATGCAATGTTGACAAGACAGCCAAGAAAAATTTGTGTACTATTAAAATACATAGAAAATGCTATCTCTTGGCTCGGCACCTGTGGCTCAAGGGGCTAAGGCACCAGCCACGTACACCTGAGCTGGCAGGTTCAAATCCAGCCCGGGCCCGCCAAACAACAATGACGGCTGCAACCAAAAAATGGCTGGGCGTTGTGGTGGGCTCCTGTAGTCCCAGCTACTTGGGAGGCAGAGGCTTGAGCCCAGGAATTTGGAGATTGCTGTGAGCTGTGATGCCATAGCACTCTACCCAGGGTGACAGCATGAGGCTCTGTCTCAAAAAAAGAAAAAGAAAAAAGAAAATGCTATCTCACTTTATAACTTATTGATTTTTTAGAGAGAATGATTAAAAATTGAATTTTGAAGTATCACTAAATTTTCAGCTGCAGATTTCTTCAGGTGGATATTCTCATTATCTTTTCTTTTGTAGTTTTTGGCCAGGGCTGGGTTTGAACCCGCCACCTCCGGCATATGGGGCCAGCATCCTACTCCTTTGAGCCACAGATGCCCCCCTATTCTCATTATCTTTAGTTTATGAATTTGGTTTTTTCCTTAAATGAGAATGTATCACTTTTTTTTTTAAAGATACAAAGTCTCACTCTATGGCCCAGGCTAGAGCACAGTGGCACAATCATAGCTTGCTGCAGCCTAGAATTCTTGGATATAGACAATCCTCCCATCTCAGCCTTCTGAATCCCTGGGACTATAGACATGTGCCACCATACCCCTCTAATTTTTAAATCTTTTTTAGAGCCTGGTGTTTTGCTGTGTTGCTCAGGCTGGTTTTGAACTCCTGGCCTCAAGCAATCTTTTTCCCTCAGCCTCCCACAACCCTGAGATTATGGGTATGAGCAATCCTACACAGCCAGAATGTGTGCTTTTGGAAAAAATTCAACCAGTTATTTGCCACAAGTTCTTTTTATTAGGGAAATGGTAAGACTGAAGTGTCTACTTACTTTATGCAAAATATGTAACCCAGGGCAATACTTCTCAAACTTCCCTGTGCATGAGAATGTTCTAGAAGATTTGTTAAAAATGCTAATTTATTGGTTTTATCCTTGGAGATTCTAATTCTCTACAGCTGGAGAAAGAGCCAGAAATAAGTATTTTCTTAAGAACCCCCAGATGATTCTGACATAGGAGTCTTAAGCCTCCAATTAGAAAGATAATGGGTCTAGAGTAAGTATAGATATTTGCACCCTGTTCGTTATCAAGATACTCTTCAAATTTTAATAAGGAACCTCTTTATTATCAAACTCTTCTTCAAAATATAGTAAAGGTTGATTTCTAATAAGTTCGAAAATAAATATTACCCATTCCATGGTCTGCTTTAAATCTGGTTTGTAAGTAATTCTATAAGCTCTTGAGGCAAACTTCTGAATATCAGTATAAACAGAGTCTAAAGATCAATCAGGAACTCCATTAAACTGGGCTGTAAGTTCGGACCCACACGAACTTGTCTTCCTCTTATTTTATCTTCAGCTGAGGCGCGTTCTTCCTTCTTCACCCCCCTTACTCACATTCTCTCACTGCCAATTTCCTTCCTCTTTATAGACTCTTAGCTCATAATCTTCTCCTGGCCTACTTTTTTTCCCCTCCTAGATATCTTATCCAAGGATAAAAGAGGGGAAGGTGAATCCTGGTCTTTCATAGATTTTTGTGCATTAAAACTGCTAGATTTGGAGGATAGAGCTAGCAAAGAAGTGTTAGGTTAACATGAAAAATTGGATGGTTCTCTGCCTGGGCCAGACTCTTCCCCCGTACCACACTAGGCTGCTCTAGATTAGCGTGGCTTCTATATTTTTGCCTATACCAGACAAAACCCAGAGCTACGTCTCCATCAGAGCAACCGAAACTCACATATCCTGTGTCCTGGGGGAGCTTGCTTCATTTCGATTGAGTCTTTCAAGGCCCTAACTATAACTCAGCTTTCTTGGGAATTTACCCCACTGCAGAGCAAACCAAGATTGGCTGTCTTAACATACAAAAAAAATGGATCAAAGATTTAGACAAGAGACTAGTTTTGCCTAAAATGTTAGAAATACCTTTGTTTGTCCCATTTGGGAAGTTTTTACTCTGAGAGTAGTGATATTTCAGTATCATCTTTAAACAAATGAACAAAAAATTGTATGGTCCATGAAGAAGATTGCTTAACCTTCCAGAAACAAACTCATGTGAATTTGACCCAGTTTACTTCTGAAATCGAGATGTATGAAGGACCCAGGGTTGTTTTTTCATTGTTTGTTTTTAAAATATCAATATTATTGATAAACTTCTAGCTAGACTAACAAGGAAAACAAAGAAAGAAAACAAAACAATGCCAGATATAAGAAAAGACATCTCTAGAAATTCTACAGACATCAGAAGGATACTAAGACAATATTACAGACTTGGCAGTTTAGATGAATAGACAAGTTTCTTGAAAGACAAAAACCGCAAAGCTCACTTAATTACATGTAACATGAAAATCTTACATCTGAGATCTAAATAAGCCACAAGATTTAGCAATCACATCTACACAAGAGGAGTGAAAGCATATAGGTGAATTTTTATAGCAGCTTTATTTATAATTATACACACATGAAACGGAAACAACACAATTCTTCCAGATAGCAATTAATAAAGAAATTTTGGAAGATGCATACAAAGGCTCTCACTCAGCAATTGAAAAAGAAGGTGCTACTTTAGGTGTCTGAAATCAAATACATAGTGCTAAGTAAAATCTACGTTCTCTGTAATTCTATTTGTATGTCCTTCTGGAAAAGGCAAAACTAGGCATATAAGGAACAGATCTGTGGTTACCAGAGACTTCCGGTTAGGAGAGGGGTTCTCTGCAAAAAGGCCTCAGACAACTTTCAGGAATGGTAAAATGTTCTGTATCTTCATTGTAGTGGTAGTTACACAACTGTGTGCATTTGGAGGATGCATCAGGTTTAGTCTCTTTAAAAAAGTGAGTTATGAGTTAAATACAGAGTTGGGGTGAAAGTAAATAAATAAAATATTAAAATTTCTAAAGACTTAAGGAAGTTGTTTGTCTCCATTTCAAATGGGTATAATGGTCCATGGTAGGCTTTAGAAAAAATGGTGTGTGAACATAAATTGCACCATAAATATGTTTGTTAAGAGTAGCAGTAGAAGACAGGCATTGTGGTGAGGGCCTGGAGTCCCAGCTACTTGGGAGGCTGAGGCAGGAGGATCACTTGAGCCCAAGAGTTTGAGGTTGCTGTGAGCTTTGATGCCTTGACATTCTACCCAGGGGGACAAAGTGAGATTCTGTCTCAAAAACAAACAAAAAAGAATAGCAGTAGTATTAGTGACTTGAATATCTTTTCTCTACAGGCATTTTTCAGAGAGAAATGTGACTTTTAAAATCAGTCACGCACACATGTAAGCAAAACATGCAATTCCTCTTTCTGCTTATGCTTCTTTATGATAGTTCACAGACGAGAAGTTTTGTGAGACTGAGCCCTAACTGATCTGTTAATGTTTTGGGATTTTAAACAGTTCACTCTAAAAGCTGATTCTTGTAATCAAGTTTGACATGAAAATAGGACTATCATTAAATTCAAGGAAATACCACAGTTTAATGCTGAATCACATTAAATTTCAGATAATTTGTGTGTCACGAAGCTGGATTTTGGAAACATCAACTTGAACTTTACTACTGAACAGACCATGTACCTACATAGACTTTTGGTCTCAGAGCACCTCAGTTGTGGTTTCAGGAGGAGGGTATGGAAAAAAATATTTATTAATTATATTTAAATGCTTTAGAGAATACACACCTGTAATTAAAATGCCAATGGTGACAAATAATAGCGGTACAATTAATTTCTTGGAAAACCAATGTTTTTCAAGGGAGAAATTCTCCCTTTTCCTGTCTCATGAATTGCCTGAGCTTTGAAGCATGTTAATGTTGTTCTTTTTCGAGTAGTTCTGGTTGTTGGTCCCACACATTTTTGTGTAGAGATGTCTGGGTGATAGAAGGATAAGTTGGATTTCTTGCAGGGTCAGTTTACATAGTAGATTCTGAAAGAGCTGGTGGAAGACTTAACATTTTCAAGCTAAATCATTAAAATTATGGTGAGTAAAACATATTACAGGGATATTAACATATACCTGATAGGTCACTGGCACCCACAGGGGAGTTTTAGTACTTCTTAGAAATTCCATTTACTTGACACAAATGGTTTAGTCTGATTGCTCTAACCTATCAGATACCTTCAGCAAAACAACTGATGTCATTCAGTAAGGAGCAAAGATCCATTAGAGAGAAGCCCGTGATAACAGCTTGTTCTACAATGCAAATAAGAACACAGTGTAAACGTAAAAGGGAAAAGAATCTGCAGGAGGCTAAAGTATTTTCAAAATTTAAAAAAAGTGCTAGTCTTTACTCCTAAAATTTCTTAATTGTTCTGGAAAGTATCAACTCAAAATTGTGGAATATGTTTTCTTTTCCACTGTAAGGATTCAAACTTCTCATAAGACAGAAAGATCTCTTACCCCCCCACCGTACAATGTTGTGTTAAACTCCATCCCATTGTTCAGCTAATTTTATGCTTCTCCAATTTTACTGGATATGATGATTTTTATTGGGGTTCATGCAAGCATGGCTAATGACATCAGCAAGCTTTGTAATTTCTCACTGCCAGTTTTCTACACAACTTACACTTTTGTCACTCAAACTGCACCAAATTGCTCCAACAATTAATCTTACAGTGCGGGAGTAAGGGGACTTTTAAATGGATCCCTTCTTGGGATTTTGTGTTAAAAACAGAAAAGTTCCCATGAGTAAAGGGGGGTAAGTAAGGTTTTCCAGCCTCCGCCTCTCTCCAAGTCTCTCTTCTCTGCCACCCCCCAAAAGGAATGAATTACATTTCTCTTCTTGTCCTTTAAATGAATAGCATAGTTTGGGTGAAATTATCGGGCAATTGCATGCCTTTTATGCAGATAATGCTATTTGATGAAAGCGGTGTTTTGATCTGCTAAGGATAATACAGATCCAGGGTTGGATTCATTGGTGAGAGTAAAGCTGTCTTCTGTGATAACTTCATCTCAGCATGAGGTCAGACGGGGAAAACCGGGATGGGGGATTAAAAAATGACACAGTCGGAGCAGTATTGAGTTCCCTGCTGTGCTCCTGGCTGCACATTATAGCTTATGTTTCTGATCTGTTATGGTATTGTCTGCCTTTCTCTCTCGGAGCAGAAAGAGATTGCTTAAAACTTTTCTTTTTTCAGCTAGAGGGATTAGTTCTGTGCAGCTTTTTTAATTAAAGAAACTGTATCTTTTTCAAGGCAATGTAAAGCTGCAAGGGAAGGGACCATCAACATTTATAACTTAGTACTATTATCTGTAACAAAGTGAACGCACTATATTTGATATTCAGAAATAGAAGTTAGGGAGCTATAGAATTCTGTTATATTTTTAAACTTCAACGGTTGTTTAGATCCCTAAATGAAGAATAGTAAATAAATTATTTTGTATAAGTCTTAAATATGTTTCTATATGTAGTAAATGTCAGTTGCTTTGCTTTCTATCTCAGCTGAGCTTGCTTAATTAAATCTTCATGACGTTAGCAAAGTACACTTGGAAATAGTGTAAGAGGAAATAGATTTGACTGTATATCCTTTTCTTTACCCAGAGATTATTTTTAAACATTTCCATTCTATTGAAAGTGATAACAGTAGAAAATGTCTGCTTAAAATGGGCAATTTGCATTTACACAGTGCAAAGTACAACATTATGGTACTTTATCGTGACAAACCTTTGCTTTTGTGATAAGCGGTCATCATCTTTATTAATCTGAGAGGAGCATGGATTGAAAGCTTTTCCAAAGTGATGATGAATTTGTTAAGACATACACATTTGAGTTGAATTTATAGCCCAATTTAACCTAGGTTAATGTTGAAAATCCTCAAATGTTTCAAATAAGGCCCATATGGTTATCACTTTACAAAGCATACAGGCTCTGCGCTTCGGTTGCAACGTACACATCTCCAACTAACTTCCATGCCAGATCAATTAGAAACAGTCCTCCTGAACAGACAGGAACAAACCAAGATTGTTTCCCCAGGACCAGCTGAACCCTTGTCTTGAAGAAACAAAAACAGTCTTCTTAGCGCTACACTTCTTACCATTAAAAATCCAAAGGAAGTTTAGAAGACAACATGATTTTACAAATAACGTCATATTTAATATAGAATACCCACGTATCTATGTTAATAGGGGATTGCTACCATTCCGCCCCACCCAATTTCAGTAAACACTACACTTTACTGGGAAAAAGAAGAGAACAAAATTGGATCTCTTTGCTTTTTCCTGGTGTTTTGTCTTCAAATTATGCTTCTGAGAAAAGTCAACCAAGGTCAAAGTGGCTCATGATAATGAGTAGAATTTTAAATCCATGTCCTATTAAAAATTTGATGGTCAGAGAAGTAGAAAAGTACACTTGACAAATAAATTTTCAAGAGAAATTCTACATATGACTTTTTTTAAAAGAATAACTAAATATGATGAAAATATTTTATTCACATCTCCACTCATTCATTCAACGGTCATTCATTCAGCATCTCTTGAGCACCTCCCTATACTCAGCCCATGTCTAGCCTCTCCACACCCCAGGAGCCCTCAGCTCCCGGTTCCTAAATTCATGATTTTCAGCCGATGTGCCATGAGAGGATCTCAGGTGTACCACAAAAATTTTTAAAGATCATTAACTAAATTATTTTTAAAAGGAGTTCAAAGGACATTTTTTATTACTTTTTTTAAATGAACATAATTTTAGTGTGCCCTGGAAGTTTAACTATAGGTTCAAGTGTGGTGTGAGATCAACAAGGTTGGAAAACACTGGCCTATAGGAAAAGCAGTGTCATTGTTTATTACATGCAGAAAATACAGTGGAGGCACTGCTAAGGTAGCAAAGTGTTCCTAAAATGGAAAAAAAAAAAAAAAAAAAAAAGAAGAAAATAAATAAATAAAAGCTAAGTGTTCCAGGGTGTAGAATATTCCAGACCAAGGGGTCAGCAAAGGCCAGAGAAAGACTAGGGCACCTCTGGGAAATGAAAAGACAATCACTTAGTCTGACACTGAGGAATAGGCGCTTGATGTCCAGATTTTTAGCCTATATTTACAATTTAATATGTAAATTGAACCCAGGAATATCTAAAGGTGTTATTTTATTAACAAATTCGTCTTGCTGTGTCACTGACTTATCAACAAATCTTGCCAGCAGCTAGTGCCTACCTCAGAAACACTACACAGAGGGCACCCAAAATGTACAAATTCCAGTTCCCTAGATCTCACAGCCAAGGGAACTGAATTAGGGTCTGCCTGTGTGTGTGTAACTAACCTGATAATAACTTGAAGGCTATTAGAGCAATTTCCTTGTGAAATTTAAGTTCTGTGCTGTAGATCATTCCAGATGCCTGCTTGCTACACATGCTCCTGGAAACATTTTGGTGGCTACAACTCAGTGACTACCAGCCCTTACATTGTTTCAAGCGGCCCGCATGTGTTTGTTGTTCTCAGTCTAGACATATCCTGTTTTTGACTCTATGTGGATTGTCGGCTTTTCTGATCTTTCCAAAGGGTGAGTGGAAGGTGTAGGTACCTGAGATTGGGCTCCCCTGACCCTTTCCGCCCTGTGCTTCATCACCTTGAGAGCGAGAGGTTGCAACCCTGGCAGCAACTCGGTTTGAAGCCAGCAGGAGGGTTGCTCATGCCTCAGTTTGCTATTGCAGATGTTAAGTGTCAAGAACGCCTTAAAAGTCCAGTGATGTCCACAAGTCTCCTTGGAGAGCCTCCTCTTTGCCTGCTCCCCTTCTGCACGCCTGAAAGCCTCGGGTGTCTAGGAGGAGGGGTAGGGGCTTCGAGGGGAGCCCGGCCACATTTCCCTTCCCAAGAGCTTGGTGTCTATGTGACAAGAGGAGCCCACGTGAGGGCGATGAGGCCCGCTCGGCTCCACCACCCCGGCACCACTGCCTGCGTTAACGCGGCAAAGTCACCAGCCTCTCCCGGCAGAGTTTGCCGCGAGCGGCCACAGGTTTGCAGAAACAGCGACGTCTCGCATTTCTGCTCCTGCTCCAGTTTTAGGGGTGCGGAGGGCACTGCGTGCGCTCCCCGCCCGCCCTCTCTCGGCTGCAGCTCAGCGAGGTAAAAAGCCTGACGATCACGTAGCAAGCTGCCTCACTGCTTTCCAGGGATTCGTTTGGAGCAGGAAGCACTTGGGCAGTGCACAACACCAGCTTTTCCAGCAGCCTCCAAACATGGAAACTTCTTTGTTAGAGAATGGGGGTGGGGAGGTGGGTGACCCGTGAAGACTTCAACTTAGCACACGGTTGCCGCCCGGATTCCAGGCTGGCCAGACAGACGCCAGGAAGCCACCTGCAGGCTTGTCCACCAGCGACACCTGGCCCGGAGTGACAGGGTCGGAGTGACAGGGTCGTATCAGTCAGCTCCGACTGTCGTTTCTACATTGCCACCACTTCGTGTGAGCCGGCAGCATCCTATGCTGAAAACTTTGAATATCACCTAACCCGGGGCTGTGCTGGGGACAGACTCAGATTCATTCCATTTCTAAATTTGATGAGCTCTATTGTTCCCCATCCCTATTACAAACGTTAGCTATAATGAGAATTCTAGAAAAAAAAAGAGCTGAAAGGAAGAAATCTGTCTCCTCCCCTCAACTCCAACAATGGTGTAGCCCTTCGGTCCTGGCCTCTTTAGGATGTGCGCACGCAGAGTATCTTTTTACTTTATTGCGAATTCTTAGACAGCAAGGTACAAAAAAGCAAGAGAAACTCACTTAGTATGGTAAAGTTTTAAACACTGAATATGTTTTTTGCGGGAACTGGGCCACTAAAGTGACTCATGAAACATGCTTGCAGTTTCCAATTTCAAGTAGTTTGTGTGATGGTCGTGTAACACTGGGCTGTACCTTCCTAAAACGCCGAGTTTTCTAAAGATGATGAGAATGGCTAGAATCGGAGGGGGTATATTTCAGCTGCTCCCACAACCCTACCTTTTCCAGTGTGAAATGCAGTAGCAAGGAGACTGATCCACCCAGGGAGAGTCTCGGATCTTCCCGCAAAGACGCTTTTCATCACTAGCGCCCCGGGAGCCTGGTCGGGTTAGGTTTGGTTATTACCGACCTCATCGCGCTGGGCGCGGTCACTTAGCAATTTTGGGAAGGCAGACCGTGGGGACCGGCGCGCTCAGCAGAGTTCAGGGATGCTGCTTGTCAGTTCCACGCCAAACTCTGGAGAAACTCTAACAGAAAAGTCGAGGCTCGACTGCTTCCTGTTCTGCCGGTGGCTACAGATGCAAGTGCATTTCCTTCCGGCTCGGTCAGGGCAGGGTCCGGCCGGTGACAGCCTCCGCTCCGAAGTGCAGAGTGGAAAGTGGAATGAATGAGGACGCTCGGAGGGCACCAGTCCCTCTGCTGCGCTCCCGAGGACAGGTCCGCAGCGGCCGGGGCAGGCCTGGACACGCCCGCGTGCCCACGGGAGCCAGGCGCACTCGTCCTGCCGGGGCGCGCGCACCCCACTTTGCCCGCTGCCTCTTGGTTTCAAAACAGAAGATGCCTGAAGGTCCCGGGGCCGCTGAGCCACAGAGTGGCTCCGTAGAGGTGGCCCGTTTGGGGTTCTAAACGCCCCCGAACCTCAGGAACTTCCAGAAGTTTAGTGAGCCCCCCTTCCGGCCAGGGGGAGGGGGCCGTGGGGGGCGGGAGCCCGAGTTTTGGTGGGAACTTAAGTGATTAGAAAGTGGCAGTGCCTTGAGACCAGCAGGAAACTTCCCCCCTCCCACAGCAAACACAGACGCACGGAGGATTGGGAGTAGTAAATGCGGGGTTGTGGCCTCTCAGGGGACCCCAGGGTCCTCCCTGGCCAGTTCGTGCTCGTTGGAGGTGCGGATCCTGGAACCCGGGGTCGGACCCTTGCTCTACGAGGGTGCGGAGCCGGCGCTGAGGGTGGGGGGCGGTCTGAGTGCTCAGAGCCTCCTCCCGGTCCGAAGGTCAGTGCGCTTTTCAGCTCGGGCGAGAGGACGCGCCGCAAGGGAAGGCGCGAGTCATTTTCAGAGGCGCTAAAAGGACGAGCCGCCTACCGGGGGTGGAAGTCCTTAATTACACCCGTCTGCCTCGGAATCCATCTTCCCGGCAGAGCCTCGCACTCCCACCTCCTCGGGTGACTCAGCTGACCTGAAATGCCCACCCTGCGGAAGATGAAGAAAAGTAGTTTTCTAAGAAGGTTAGAGGTTTGATTACACAGAGAAGTGTTTCCACTTCAGTCCAAAGCAATTACCCGCCCCCGCCCCCAGGTCCTCCTCCGGGCCACGCGGGGAAGACGACGACAGACCCGCACACACGTACCCCGCACTCGGTCGGCGCGCGTGCATTTCAGATGGCGCTGCAAGTTCATTAGTGTTTGCAATCAGTGGCCGGCAGGCCCCTCATCAGAGCCGAAAGGCGGCGAGAGCCATTCATCAGCGAGAAGTGTCATTCAGGGCTGACCCCGCGACGGCCGGCGTGGGAGAGGCACTGATTGGTCACAGCATGGGGGCCGCGGAGCTTTCCCGGCCCGCGGCGGCCGGGAGGAGGGGAGGAGGGAGGGGCGGCGAGCGTGGTTCAGTCCGGCAAATCCCATTTGACAGAAAAAGGCAGCAAACGGGAACTCTCTTTTTTTGAATCGAGAAGAAGAAGAAATAAAGTACCTGTCATCTTGCCAAGTGGCGGAGCCGAGGAGTCAAGGATTATAAATGATCGCGGCCGGGGCCGGCGCCCGCGACCGGGCTCTCCCGCATGGTAGGCGCCTCTGCTCTGCTCCCCCGCACACTCCCGCACACCCCGCACTCTCACGGACACGTGGGCGCGCCGGGCTCGGGCACCCTCGGCTGGCGCGGCCCCTCCACGCAGCCGCGGTCCCGGCTCGGCGCCCTGCCCGCCGCCTCCGTCCTCCCGCTCCCGGGCCGAGCCCCGAAAACTCCGGCCGGGCCTGGGCTGCGGAGCGGGAGGCTGAAGGGGGCGGGCGGGAGGGAAGGGACTAGGGGAGCGCGCGGGGAGAAAAAGAAAGTGAACTCACTGGCGCCCCGCGCGCCGCCCTCCCTCCGGTGCCCGCGTCCCCGGCGGCGGGGAAGGAAGTTGTGACACTTGCCGCCCCCTCCCCTCCCACCCCGGGCTCCCGCGCCGGGGCCCCTCCCCCCGCGCCCGGCTCCTCTGAATCCAGCCCGGCGTGGGGCGCGCGCGGCTGGGTGGACGCGGCGGCGGCGGTGCGGGGAGCCGAGCGCGGTAAGTGCGGCGCCGCGGCCGGCCGCCTCCTTCGTCCCCTCCTGGGGTCCTAGTGCCCGGGCCGCGGCGCCGGGAGCGGCGGGCAGGCGAGCGGGCCCCGGGCGCGTCTCCCGGAGCCGCTGCGGAAGGCGGCCGGGGCATCTCTGCGGCGCGCGGGCTGGACCCCGGCCGGCCTCCCGCTCCCCGCGCCGACCCCTCCGGCTGCCTCCTCAGGTGGGAGCTCGGCCGGACCTGGGCCCCGCGGCCGGCGTTCCGGGGAGACAGCCGGGGAGGTGGCCCGGGGGCTGGGCGCTCCGTGGGGGCGGGGAGTCGGCCGGTCCTGCCCTCCTGGCGGGGATGCCCAGGTGTGTGGCGGGGCCCCACGTTCTCTGAGAGGGACCCTGACGCGAGCCCGCGGGGAGTTCGGCCGGCAGAAAGCCCGGGGATGCCACTACTTTCGCGGGAAGTGCAGAGAAAGCGTCCCCGACCAGCGGGGAGGGAGCCAAGTTGAGAGGAAGCCGAGTGAGGGCGAGCGGTGGTGTGGGGAGTGGCGCTTCACGGCTGAAACTTGATCTGGAAACTCTCAGTGGAGCAAACAAAACGTCCTGAGCTGGGCATTTAAAAAACTACCAATGTGTGAGTGTGCACGCTCAACCCCTCTGTCCGTGTCACGTTTACAACCTCATGGGAAGGGCTCCCCGTATTTTAGGTGGTGCTGTGTCCGATTGATCTTTGCTGAGCACCGTAAGATCCGATTAGGATCCCATTCTTCCTGTCTCACCTTTAAGGGAGCTGTAATGGTAACTTGTTCATTTTTATGGTGGAGAGAGGGTAAAGACGAATTCTACCGTGTGATATGTGAAATACGTCTGTTTTCTGAAGTTGCCAGGGACTCGTGAGTAGGTGCCCTGGAAAGGAAAAGAATGAGAGCTGTCCTGGACTTTTCCAGGGCCCCAGACAACTGCAGGACTGTCTCTGTTTCTTATCTTCTGACAACGTATTGTCAAATGTTTGTAGACTCTGGCAGAATCCACTGGGGGGTCTTTTCACTAGAAGTAGAAATATGTTCAGGCATTACCTTTCCCTTCTCTTGTCACAAGACAAAAAAAAGACAGATAGGGCATCTTTGGAAAGCTTGCAGGAGGACTCCACAAGATGGTATTGCAACTGAGCAGAACTTGGTGGCTTGATTCCCTTAGCGAGATTGTTTCAAGTGCACACCCCCTTTCCCCGTTGCTTACTTGTGTGATTGTATAGTATGTTAGGAACAGAGTTTAGAACTGAGCAAATGTGTAATTAGAAATCATTATGTATTTTAATCTTTCAGTTAAAACCAAAAATTTCACAAATAAACTGACCATATTGCTTTGTGCATTCCTTAATACACTTTTAATTATCTACAACTTCGAGATTGTATTTCTTAGTTTATAAAATTCTTGTCTGAGCCCTGAAAGTTTCGATTTGTGATTCGAAGTGCTGAGCAAATATTTAATTCCTGATCTAAGAGTGAGAGGTTAGTTCAGTAATAAGACTTGCTAATCCCACTTCCAAATGTCATGGCATTCACAAATTATTCCTAAATTCTTCAAAGACAGGAGTTTATAATGAGTTTAGTTACTCTGTTGTGAATTTCAAGATTGTGTATATCTTTTTCCCTTGTCCCATTTTCCTTAACAATCTTGCCTTTTTTATTATATGAATTTTAATATCCCTCTTACTCAAAGGTAATAGGTTTTCTAATAGTGCATGTTTTAGATAATGTTAAAAAGACTATTATTTTAGAAAGTAGTTCCTTCAAATAAGACAAATACATATTTTTATATGCCGCACAGTTTTTAAGAAAAATGTGGTTGCACTATTAACCATGCCAGTGCTTATATATTTGGAAAACTGTATAAATATCCTGTTAATAGCATTCAAGTTGCAACCTACACAGAGAGATTATGGATCTTGATGCAAACATTATTTGGAAAAAAAGCAGATAGATTTAGAGAATCGTGGCCAGTTCTTTCTCTGGTTACTTTGTATGGCTATGTTTCTTTTCTAGAAAGAAATGTTTGGGGTAAATTATAGAGGGTTTTTTTAGTATTACTTTGTAGGGCAAAAGGAACTTGCTTTATTAGGGTGAAGACAAAGAAAGGTATGGATGCTTATCTTTCAGTTGAAGAAAGCTTCTAAATAGAGTGACAAGTTTTTAACTTTTTCAGAAAGAAAGCCTAACTGAACAATAATGATCCAGTTAGTAAGTTCAAGCTAGTCTTTCCTAGCTTTGCTTCTGAAAGCCAAGACTAATTATTCTCTTTGTGAGGAGTCTAGCAAATAAGAAACCAGGAAGAAGTATATAGCCATCATTGTGAGTAGAAGGACCTGTCAGAAAGACAAGGTTAGACTCTGTGTCAAAAAAAAACAAACAAACACAAAAAGATGTTTCTATAATAGGTATAAATGTTTGGAAATGCTGAAGTTTATCCTACTTAAAAAGATACTAGGAAATAAATTTGGAATATGATCATGTAAAAGCACCAAAAAAGCCAACTCTATGTTTTTTAATACTTACTATTTTTAATCAATATGTATTCACCCTTTTATTAACCTTTATTTTACCATTTAAAAATTTGGTTTTTTCATGATGGTAGAATGTCGTTCAAGTGTTAGACTTCTGTGAAGTGGTGTATTCAGCAGCGGTAATGAATTGTCTGCTTTTTTCTTGAAGCTGTGTTGTAGAAACCTGTTAAGCGTGTTCAATTACACGTTGCTTATCTACCCCAAGTTCTGTTTGATAGCAAATGTCCATTTTGACTTTCAAGCTCTATGCTTGCTTTATGATGGTTGAGAATGTGAGCCAAGAATATAATAATTTGCCATCAAACTTTTACTCTGATCCACAACCAATTAATTACACATTCCTTTGAGTTTTCAGTTGAAGTCAGTGTTCGTATTAGTCTTATTAAGTGGAATGATAGTCCAGAGAAGAATTTAACACGTATTTTCCCAATATAGATGTGTATTGAAACAGTAGTACAATAATACAATCTTATTTAAAAGTTTCAGAGAGTAAGTTTCAAAAATTATTTTATGTAGGCTTCTTTACAACACATTTAAAACTTAATTTTGGAAATGCCCCCTATCTTAAGAGTCATGATGGAAATTTTGTGCTTCAGTAAAAAAAAGAAAACCTTCTTAATCTGAAAACTGATTAATTGTTGTGTCTTATAAAAACTGATTTATCTTATACTTTTTTATACCAAGCATTACCATTATGAAGCTCTCCTTCTAATTGAGATTAATGTTTCTGAGCAAAGAAGTGGTTTGGA
The DNA here is from genome assembly GCA_963573935.1 of Arctocebus calabarensis. Classification (NCBI taxonomy): domain Eukaryota; kingdom Metazoa; phylum Chordata; class Mammalia; order Primates; family Lorisidae; genus Arctocebus; species Arctocebus calabarensis. Next base: position 22,522 of record CAUYON010065724.1, read on the forward strand.
GGGCTGCATTCATTTTGAGTGCTGTTGTAATCAATTTTAGATACAGCATTCCACAATGGATCAGTTTGCATCCCAACCTGCCTTATTATGTAGAATTAACTCGTTGGTGATTGATAGTAATACCTCTCCATCTTGAGAAGTCATTTGTTTCCAAACAAATGTGACGCCTTGTATGAGTTTGAAAATATTGCTACTTAAAATTAAAACATTCTTTTGGGGACATAATTTGAACTTTTTCTAAGAATTATATAAAGCATGAGGAAACAATTCATTAATGCATTTTCAATTAAAATGCCTTTCCCCCCTCAAATACAATATGCCTCAAGGCATATTTTCTTGCCCATCAAAGCCTGTTCAGTTATGAATGATAATCATTACCCATCTAGATTATTTCCTTTTTTGTTTATATCAACATTCTAGTTGAGTATTTCAGGGATTTCTTAGAATTATAGATGTACATCTTATGCATGTTTTTTAACTTTATTTTGTGTGATGTAGCTATAATCCTGACAGTGAAACGTAATGCATGTGGAGGTAATTCCTTAATGGGAACACGGAAAGATGGTGAATAATACCCATTCCTACTGTGATATTTGCATTTGTTTCTTATTTTTGTCTGGTCAGCTTCAGCTGCATCAGCTTTCTATTCTCTTCTGAAAAACCATGTTAAGATCTTCATGGGCTTTGGTCCATGTTACGTTGTTTATTGGAATACCTGCTTTGTAGTCTCAATAAAATAAAATGTTAGAAGCATGGAATATTTGTGGAGGTGAAGGGTAAGTTGTAAAAAAAAAAAGAAGCATAGAATACAAGATTAATATAGATAAGTATTCTAATTTACCTGTAGAATATATGTTTTCCAAAGAAAAATATAACTGCTTTATAGGGCATTTAAAGTTCCCCAATGACATTGTTCTTTGACTTTCAAGAGAAAAAAGCTTGGTGGGAAGTATGTTTCTTGTTATATTTTAATTTTCCTCTCTGTAGATGAGGGGTGTTAGATTCGTTTTTCCTAGTTTAAAACCTTAATTTAAGACAGTTCTAAATGCTAAAATAATGTACTTTACTATTTTCAAAGCATTATTTTAGACAACCATTAGAATGTAAACTATTAAATGCAGAAACGTGCTATAAGATACATAGATATTTCATATACCTAAACCATATTAGGATTTGTCCTTTTAAAGGAATTTTTAATAATTTTTCTATAGTTTGATTAAATAACTCATGTGATTGCCTACTTGGAATAGCTGCATGGAATTCATTAAAGGTAGTGATCTACTCCAACCTATGTCTTCCTGTTTTAAATTAGTCACTGCAAATTAATGTCAGTATCATAAAACACACAAGTACAGTAAGTAGATGATTTAAACCACATCATGTAAGAATAATGAGTATGAAGACGCTTTCCAGCCTTGTTGATACTTTCTTGGACTCTTACAAGAGGTAGGTTTGGGCAGCACTGACTTGTCAAACTAGTTTGTGATAGGTGGCAGTCTTAACTGAGTTTCTTGACCTCCTTCAGATAAGGTAATTCTGATATGCTCAGGAGCATGTATGGAGTGAAAGGTAATATCTATATTACCCTTTGGTTTCCTTCTTTTCTGTATGTTTAGGATTTAATCATTGCTCCTAGAAATCGTGTTTTTTGTTTTGTTTTGTTTTATTTTGCTTTACCATTTCCCCCACATTTATTGTCCTCTAATTTACTTTGGAACATGCAAAAACCAGATTAACACCTTTTGAAAACAAAGTGTTTGGGGAAAATCGAAAATCGTAGGGTATATCTTCTCTCTGGTATTCAGTTATGTAAAACTGTATTTGTTTATACACGTTATGATGTAAAAGTCATGTGGGCGAGATACAGTTTATTGATAACGTAGTCTCAAATATCGTGGAGTAATTTTTACTTTTATTATATAGCTGGGGAGGGGTGAGCATGATGATTTAGTTTCCCTGGGATGAGATGGTATTATTTGATAATAACCAGCTATTTGATAACTGGGTGTGCTTGGTTTCTGCTTCAAAACCGAAGGAGATAAGAGAAGGAGAAAGGATAGAAGGAATGAAGGAGAAGATGAAGGGAGAAAATAAGAAAAGGAAGAGGGGGAGAAACAGAGAGGAGAAAATATGTGACTGAGTGACTGCCCTTTGAGGGTTTTCTGTGTGTAGCTGTTGTCTTTGACAGGACAACCAATCTAAAGGACAGATTTTGCCTTGTAATTGGGTAAATACAGAAAACATACACATTTTTTCACTTTCAAGTATATGCATTTTAGGTCTCTGCACAAGAACATTGGTTTATAAAATTAATATAAGAGATTTCATATATTGTGTATAGTTCTTTACATTGATGGAGAAAAGAAATTACATTAACAGCTCTGTCTGCTAAGTGGGATTTCTTTGTATCTAGGAGTGAACACCAAGTTACTATTTTCTACGTAGACAGTAAAAAAAAGAAGAAAAACCTAAAACTCTGATTATTTAAAAAGATCTTTTAGGAGGTAACTTTGGAAGGTCTCTTATCTTTGAAGATAAAGACTCCTAATCAACGTATTTTGGTCCTTCTGTCATTTCTTCAGTTATTAGTTACACTTGTCAGAATTCTTATGGTAATTCCTCTTCAGATTGCCATTACTTAGAAAGAAATAACAGGTTGGTAATGACTGTCTCCTTTCAGGCAGACTCTGAAGCACCTCTGAATTCACGTGGCTATACGGTTCCCATTCCCTCCTCTCGTCGAAGAAAAGATGCTTTTTTTATTAGAGTGGATTATTTCATCTTGAGTTAAGTGATACTCACTTAGTATTGTATGGTTAGGATTGTTGCCTCCCCCGTTCTGCTGGAGGAGGTGTCTTTTTGATCCTGGGAGTGTTTCCAGGGAAGAAGTCCTCACTCCAGAGCCACCCCAGCGTCCTATTGTGTCCAGCATGTGGCTTCTTTACTGGAATGGTGTCTTAGGATAGTTCATGTTCTTGGACTGCACACTGAAAGGTATGTTAACCAGAGAGTCAAAACACAGGGTATATTACTTTCATTTAATTTTAGCAAGAAATGCATGAAGTACGTTAATGGCTTTCAACGGAGCACATGCAAATATATTGGACTGTGTTTATTTTTGGTAATTATAAATTGAACCTATTAAAAAATATTCCTGTTGTTTATTTTCAGTATACAAAATGTTTCTTTAAAGTGTAACACCTATGCTAATACTTTTAGTAGAGAATTTCGAATTTGTCAACATGTAGGTGGAAAAAATTGGCAAGGGACTGGTTTTTGAAATAGCTCTAAAAAAAAAAACTGGTATAGGGCTTGTCATTAAAATAATTATGAAAACCAGAAGACAGCTGTAAATTTTATTTCTTTCAGAATTTGTAACTTCCAGCTAAAGAAAGCTGTCAGTCCGATAGTTCTTGAAGAAAAAAAAAAATGTGCCTCTTTTTTCTCTTAGTAGCAAAAATTAAAACAAAAAACATTTTGAACATTGTTTCTACATTTTTGTATACCTGTAATCAAAACTGAAATGAATATTTAAAATCATAATTTTTTCACTTAAATTTTGTATAATGATGATAATAATAAATGTACACTGAAAGTGCTGCAAATTATGACTAATAATCTAGTAATTTAAATAAGTGACTCACCATAATATTGCAGAAGAATAAAAACTATAGTAGAACCATGTTTTATCTCTTGATTGTTACAGAAATAAGGGTTTCTTCTTAAAAGGATATTGCTGAATTGAATGATAATGTCAGTAACAGTTGCAAAATAACTCAACACAATGAAAATAACTGAAATGTTAATCTTCATCTTAACTAATGGCTAATACTTTCAGAAAATTCCAAAATAGAAGAGGTTTTGAAAATAACATACCTCTTAGGAAAAAGAAAGTATGCTTGTTGCCTTATGAAACTGCTAATGAATTTGGGTTCAGAAAAGGGTGAAAGAGAACTTCTACTAGGATATTATTCTTTAAGTTAAAACAGAATAGTTGTTTCCTATCTTGATACATTTATGAACTAATGTTTCTACTTCAGGGAAGATACAGTTTATTTTTCTTCCATGAAGGTGCTAGCATTATTAGTATATAAAATCTATTTTAGTTTGAATAATTATTAAAGTTGTTACTCATAGGTAAAATGTACCTGTCTAAATGAGTCCTCACTTTTAGAGTGATTTTTATGCCTTTTTATAATTTTTTTGCCAAACATGAATAGAACATTCTATTATATTTTGTGTGATTAAAAAATTATTTAAGGCATATGGCTACTTTTTTCCCTAGAATATACAGTCTCTGAATGAAAAAACTCTGGCTTTATAAATTTTTTATAAACAATATTGGTATATTAAGTTTATTTTCTAATAAGATTGCTTTCTTTAATTTTTACTAATTTAAAAAATTACGTGTGCAGCAGGGACTTTGAATAGATACTTTACTAAAGACAAAATAGTAAAAAAAAATTTTATCTTATGTTTTGATGGTGATATAATTGTTTTAATTATATTGTTTTAATTTCTGTGATAGTACAGTATTCTCCTAGTGTTGTACTTAAAAGCAAATGAATCAATGGAAAAGATGTAATTTTTAAAATTAAATTTGTTTTAAAAATTTTCCATGTAAGAACTGGAAGCACAATAACTTTTAGTTGAAAATGCAGTCTCAATCAGAAAAGACTTAATTTTATGTATTTTCTTGACTCAAATATTGATTTGCAAAGGTGTGTATAATAATCTTAATAATTTAAACTATGGACTCTTACTGCTTTTATCATTTATATGTTTCTGCTACTCAGGGGACTTCAGATCTTTCTTTATGTTGGTAACATGCTTTAGAGTCCATAATTAAAGAATTAATTAACTGAAGTCTGTGTTTTTAAGGGAGCCTAATAAAAGAAGTAAGATGATGAGATAGAGCTGGTATTCTAATAATTATAAAAATACCTTAATTTAATGAATATCACATTTTATGTATTTTAGATACTTGGGAATATCATTAATATACATGTATACAAATCTACATAGATCACCAAGAGGATATCTATTAGAAACAAGAAAGATGAATATTACATTAATATTATTATCTTTTCATATAACATGAACACATTGATAAAATAAATGTTAAATTTCAAGATAGATCTATTCTTGGTATTATAGTTTAAGGTATTTCAATAAAAATATAATTGTACATTTCATTTAAGTATGACATTAGCAAGTTGGGTCCACCTTCAATCAGTGTAGCCACAATAGAAGTCTAGTCTCTTTTTTTCAAGTTTTATATGAAATCTGAACCTTCAAATCTAGTTCAGCTCTGCTATGCAGGTGTTTGATATCCTGTGACAAGTGAAAGATCTGGAGAGGTCCAAGTGGTTGTTCTACGAGATGCCATCAGTTCATTCTCTCCCCATTATCTGATGAAAGTAGCTTTTAGAAACTACATTGTACTTCAGGTGGGAATTTTAGCATACCAAGTCTGGTGTATTTAGCTATCAGCAAAGGGTAATGTGGATTACTTAAAACAAATCATTAGTGTATCACATATTTCATTTAAATGTGATGTAAGACATGTGGATTGATTGTATAATTACCACTTGAACTTTGAAAAGGCTATATAATTCACTTGAAAATTTTAAGTGTTGAAGAAAGCTAAGTATACATAGTTCTTAGTCTCAGAAAAAATGTTATTAACGTAAACCTTCAAGGAGTGTCTTTATTATTTTATTTTTATCTTTTTGAAAACAATTGTACCTTCTAGTTAAGTCTGGACCAGAAACCATTTGATTTAGGGATAGATAGATATAAATTAGTAATGCACATTTGCTTTTTTTTTTTTTTTTAATTTCCTCCAAAGGAAAATTTCTCAAAGGCTTTCTGGGTGAGGTTGTGGTTCTTTTAGGATTAAAAGTCTTTGGTATAAATAGCTAATTTTGGTGGAAGAGTGTTACATAGTTTTTAAGCCCTCATTATTACTTTTAAAAGAATAGCCCATCAGGCATAGGAAGCTTTGTGGATAAGCTGCCACTCTTTGATGAAGGATTATACATTCTTCCCTAAATCTGTGATCCCAGAATCTAATACACAATAGTTTTATCAAGTAGCACTAGACTAACTGGCAATCATTTCATTTTCTTTTCAAAAGTTAATTGGTTCTTTTCACAAATCTAACATTTATGCAGAATTTTAGTCTAAATATGTATTTTAGGCATTAATAGATTCAGCTCTTAAAACCCAGAGGTTAGTATTTTGATGCAGATAATGAAGCCAGACAAGTTTGGACAGATACTTTCCATGTATTCCAGATGACCACAGCATTGATTATTACAGAGCACCTCATTTATTAAATGGCTTACCTACTCAGTAAAACCTGCAAAGGCCCTGGCCTGATCAGCTTCTCCCAATTGTCAGTAGTACTGAAAGCACCTTGAGAAAGAAAACTATAAAAACGAAGCCATTATATACAGGAGGGTTATCTTAATGTTCTCAGAACATGTGTATAACATAGTAAGCATGTTATAGCATGCTTTGGCAATGGATTTAAGAAGAAGAAAATGAAAGAACACTGTGTTACATGAATATATACCCATTGAGAATGAACAGTTTCTTGCACAGTTTCAGTCAAACTGATAGGAAGGGATATGAATAATAAAATGATAAAAATTAGTCATATTTTGGAAAGACTTATTGTGGCCAAAGAAGCATATTAAAAATTAAGTAGTCAGATTGCATAATTTATTGTGTTTATATTTATATCAGTTTCCATTTCCAGTCACTGTTGCTCAAATAGAAGTCAATTGATCCTATTAAAAATTGAAAAGTTTCAGTTATTGGTTAAGTGAGACGTTTTAATTGTGATGCCAGATAAAAAAGCATAATTTATTATAGGCAATTAATTTGCCTTAATAAATGGTCTCATTTCTGAGGCTACTAGCTTCTAAAGTTTAGAAAAGTAGTAAAATGAACAGTATTATAAAAATTGCCAAGTGATGAAATGCAGTGAGTTTTTTTATAGTTTAAATAATTCTGGTGTTTCTACTTAATGAAACATTCTGTCAACTTCAAAAGGTGGCTCTATGTAATTGTCATTTTTCTGTTCTGAGTTAACATCTTCTTAGAGATTATATGTATATGAAGATAAATGAATGTAAAAATTTCTTTCTACTCTTAATTAAATTGAAAATATTTATAATAAGGAAACTGTTTTCAAAGATTATTTTTATGACCACCTTAATATGACAGTTTATTCAGGACCTCATAAAGGATTACATTTATAATATAAATGTTATATTACAAATAAATAAACAACACTACCTAGAAACTAGCTATATATAATCAAATCTTAATTTTTTTAGAATATAAAAGTATATATTTATTTTATGTTGAAGAAAAGGAAGAGTGGGGGAAGAGATGAGAAAGAAGCCAAATTTTAATTATTTTATAATATTTCTAGAAGAGGAAGAATTTAAAGAAGACTTTGAAGTACTTTAGGTCATTTACAAATTTCCAATATATTGCTGGTAGAACACAAGATTTCATACATATCTTAAATAATTGTCTGCTTGAGAAACATTATTCATCAAGTTGACTATTTCTAATTCTAAGAATACATGTGTTTTAATTTACTGTTTAGAAGTAATACAGATTAAGGATTTTGAAGAGCAGGTTTTCTTTCTATCTTTCATCAGCTCTGTAGCTGAACCCTCCAATCCCTTTCTTCATTATTCTAAGCCACTCTCAGATTCTAATCTTTGCTGTCTCCACAGCTGTTTGAGCTCTTTTTTTTTTTTTTTTTTTGGCAAGTGTAATTACAAGTACATGTGTTTTGTGCACCTCACTTCCTATACATGTTGATAAAGGAAGGTTACAGAGGAGCAGGGCTATGATGTGTGTTGGTCCATGGGGGAATCTGTTAGTTTTAAAATCATTATGCCAGTGGCTTTTACAAAGAATTGCAAATATTAAAATACAACAGTTTGGCTTAACAGTGAAAAAAAATCACTGAAAATTTAATAATCTCCCCAGAACAAGTTCATTTTTATGAAACTAAGCCCCATTCAATAAAGCACGTCATGGGCTGTTTTCCTGGTGATGGCCATCATTTAAACACTGAACAAAATAGGATAGTTTTTTTCTTCAAAAATCCATTAACATATGATCTTGCAGAAAGAAATTTATTAAACTCTTACATAGACTTTGATGTGCCAACTTACAGAATGATTGACGTCATTTGGCCACTTAAGAAATGTACAGTGGTTTGACTCTGTAGAAATTAGAGTTCTTTTCGGAGAAAATTCAGCATATTTACATATTGCATTCATGTTATGTACAGAACAAAACGTTAAACTCTGGCCATTTATGAACCTTCAGAAACGTTAAGTTCACAAACTTTTAAGGACGGCTTATCTCCCCTTATTTGTAATAGCTCTCTTTTACAATATCAAAAACTTTTTCAATCTCTCTGTATGGTGGCTCTGAAACCTCTAAGACTAAGGAAAGATATTTTTTGAGATTAGAAAAGTGTAGAAAAATTTTTTAGTTTAATTCCTATCATTTTTAGTTATCAAAGGTGTTGTTATTTTTGTTCTTATTTGAGATTCTCGTGAATATGTGTTGTCTGTTAAAAATTCTTTGGCATATAAGGGGTGCAGGTGAGGGATGGATAAACTAAGCTCCTTGTGGAGAAGAGAGAGAAGAGTGTGCCAACTTATTCCACAGGGAAGGAGACAAATGCTCAGGCTTTGTTCTCCCAGGTCACTGACTTCCGGCGCTTCACTTTGTTGGGTATCGTGGCCAAGGGTGCGTGGGGAGGGGAAGAACAACCTGTGCTCGTGTGCTCATCATTTTTTTAGTACTTTTCATGAGGGCCTAATGATTGTGCAAAAAGACATTCAAATGTGAAGCCAAAATATGAAAAATGATGGTGAAACTTGAGCATTGTTCAGGGAGTAATGGCATTGTTTACCAGGCAAAACTTAAAAATTTTTTCCTTTTATGTTTAATATATTAGAAATTAATAATGAACCACTGCCATTGAACCTGTAAAAATTATGAGCCTATATAACTATAATAAAGCTCTGCTCCGATCTGAAAGCATGTCTTCATGTTTAATGTGTACGTATTTGTACAGCCCTTTCCCCTCTCTCAACTCAATTCATAGAAATCACATCGCACATTTTTTTTGTCAGTGCCTTTGTGTCCAAGTGACTGCGTCCTGCTGGGGAAGATGAGAAGAAATATGGTCTCAGATCCCAAGGAAATTTTTACTTCTTGTTAAGGCAGGGTATAAAGAGATAACTGGCTGTCATTAAGGTTATTAAATAAGCCAAGGGAGGTTGGAAGAATCGTTAGTAAGTAACAGCATCCAAGCATCCACCTGGTACAGTGCTGTATTCTAACAGCCCCTGGGTCTTTGAGATCCCGGAGACCTGAGGGGACGCTGAAACTAGGCGTCTGCCCGCAGCCTGCAGTCCTTAGCAGTGCCTTGAAACTCTCTGGGAGTTGGGCCCCCAAATTGCCAGCTCCTGATGGACAACTGGGGTGCCTTTGGTTCACAAGTGTTCAAGAGCCCAGTGAGGAGAGAGCAGCTCAGCGCGTGGGTTATTCCTCCCCTCCCCCCACAGGCTCGGCCACAGACACCCAACAAAGCGAAGCGCCGGAAGTCAGTGACCTGGGAAGAACAAAGCCTGAGCATTTGTCTCCTTCCCTGTGGAATAACTTGGCAAAATGTCTGTTGCACGCTTGCCCACAAAAGCCCTGTGAAGGCCGAGACCCTTCTCTGCTGTCCTCAGTCGAGCCCCAGCTGCTGACACAGTGCCCAGCTCGAAGGAGTCCATCAGTAAATAATTGATGCGGGAATGAAATCTTCCCTCACTCCGCATCAGTGTCAAGCGTCCCCACTGGAGAATAGCTCCTCGCCACAAAAGATTTGTGGCCTCTAGGCGTAGCTCATCACGTGGGACCATTCACTTGTCAAAGTCTGTGCTTCTAGTATTTTTAAGATGGCCCATGAGTCCTGTGAGATGTGTAGTGGTCATCAGAGTGGTCAGCTTGTAGAGGTCAGCAGGAATCTGGCTGTGGACTACAGGTGTCTGGAAGAACCTAGGAGTGGGAAAGGCATCCCAGGAGAGGGAAACAGAATGAGCGATGGAATAATCAACAATAGCAAACTGGAACTTCATGACCAGGTAACAGATGTATGAGCAGGCCAGGTCGTTTGCATATTAAATCTTGTCTTCTACCAAGATGTGTGTTCTCCTCATAGTTCTTAAAATATGTAGCTGTCTTTGTCTTTCATTTTTCCATTTTTGAAAGAAACATTGGTACAGAGAATGATTTCTTTACTGTTAGGAAAAAACAACGGAGCGAGTTTGATGATGAACGATGTTGACTCAGCCTCAGAGTTGGAGACACGTGGGGTGGTGAGGACTGAGAACCAGAGGGCATGTGCTCCTCCAAAAGGCAGCTCTGCGTCAGCCTCTGGACTGGTTTTTGCCATGGGAGGGTGAAAACTGATGTTGCCAGATTGTGAGTTCTTTGAGAAATGCCAGCAAATGAATTGTGTGGAATTTCTAGAATTTTAAATGTTGGCTCATTGAAAGAACAAAACCAAACTAAACCAGAATGCAGAGATGACACAGGTCTGCAGGCTGGGTGTGGCGCGTGGGCCACCAGTGTGCGTGGCTCAGTGTGGATGCAGAGCGCTGCGTCATGGATTTGGGAGACTGGACTGACGGGACTAGGCCAGAAGGTGGAGAATCTGCAGAGGGTTTAGAGAGAGCCAGCTTGGTTCCAGACTGTGGCTGGTGTTGAATGGCATCCATCCCTTTCTACCCACTTTGGAGGAGGAAACCTTTTCAGTTTGCAGATCACTTTTTCCTGCTTTATAACAGAAAGTGGGCTGCCAACAGCCTGCTGTAAGAATTATGCCAAGGAAGCCAAGGGGTAAGTGGCAGGTGCAGTTAGCCTGTTCTTTCACCCTTTCATCCAGCCACTTTAGACCCCTTGCTCCTCAGGGGCTGATGTATCAGGCTCTCGACACCCTTAATACACCCATCATTTTGAGGGAACTCCAGTGTCTAACTATAAATAAAATATGTGTGTGTGTATTATGTATATATACTTTTAGCATTTCAATGTTGTTTGAATGCTAATACTAAATTCTCTAAGAAAGGAAGATCCAAAGTTAAACCTGACATATTGGGTTAGGTCATAGCCATCATATTACTGGATAAAAGAACAATAAAATTCCCTTGACATGCCATCTCCATCACTTGTGGTGACCAGGTTGGGCTCTGGCTGGAATGAGAGAAGTCTTCAAGTCTGATTTCTGTCATTTGCTCGTGTTTGACCTTAGGTGAAGCTACTTTGGAACGTGGGGCTGGTAACAGTGGGTCAGGGCATTGCTGTTGTCAGACCTGGGCACAGCCTCCCACATGCTGAGGACACCTTAGTGGGTCCAGACATTGGAGGCATTGTCCCTGGCACCATGAGGCGACCATTGTGCTTACTGCTATGGAGAATGTTGGAGTCAAATTCGGAGACTGGGATTCAAGTCCTAGCTGTGCCCTGGGGTTACTTCCACCTCCATAAAACATACTGCAAACATACCCCACGTGTGGGTGGCCATGGCCGGAGAGGGTCTGATGCGGGTGGGGTCGGCTGTGCAGTGGGCGATAGGTAATGAGTGTGCCTGTGTATCAGGATGGCAGCACCGACTCTCCAGCTGCCAGACTGATGGGACTTCAGCTCCCAAACTGAGGTGAGAATAATGAAAAAGCAGTCAGGGAGCTTCCGCTCTTCACCTGGGCTGTCACCTACAGGCTTACTTTTAATTAATGAATAATTCTTAATGGCATTGGTCCCCCGACTTGCTGAGTTACCCATTGGAAGTTCTGCCCTCAAGGGGAGCAAGACTTAAGTCACACCATCCCCACGAAGCCTGTGGATAGCTGGAGAAGTGACAGCATGTCTTGCTGGGAAGACATGTACACGATAGTGTGAATTAGGGGAATGAACGCCCATAGTGAGGATCGGGGATCACTCAAGGAAACGGGGTAGTGTGTGTGATGCATTTCACCAATGTTTACAGGAACAGCTTTTTGACATTTCAGGGATATGAAATTTTTTCTCTCAAATTTACTTAGCCACATCTCTTACTAGTGTTAGATGACTGGGATACTTTATGGGGAAAATGTTTTTGAGAGGGTCAGCATTTTAAGTATATTCTGGTTCATTTTTTTTAAATGAAAATAACTGTTCACTTTTTTCCATATCTGTTTGCCTGACCTAAGTATATACTATCTATCTATATCTATCTGTCTATCTATCTATCTATCTTACCAATTTTTTGAGGCAAGCATGGTCTTGTCCTGTCACCCCGGCTGGAATGCAGTGGCACGATCATAGCTCGTAGCAACCTAAAAATCCTGGGTTGAAGGGATCTTTCTGCCTCAGCCTCCCAAGTGAGTGGGTACATGCTACCATGCCTGGCTGATTTTTCTATTTTTTAATAAAGACAGGGTCTTGTGCTTGCTCAGTTTGGCTGAAAAGCCTATTTTCAGCATTTGTCTGTGAAACATTAGCTGGCTGTGATGAAAGGCAGTCTTTTGTGTCTTTCAGCTGGAATGTCTTTAGTAAGTTACTTATTAAGCACCTACGATGAGCCCAATATTAGCTGAAGCTCTGTGAGAAATGGGTGCAAAAATAAAATATCTATCATAGAAGCCCGAAGAAGGTGTAATAATTAGAGGGCGGTGCTGTCAATGGCGAGCTGGAATCCAGTCCAAAGGCACAGAATACACGCCGTAGACGCCATAGAAATCCAGGGAGAGAGAGGAATGTGCAGGGGATTAGTTGGAATGTCAGCTCAACCTCATCATTTTCAGTGCTGTTTCCTTTTCCAGTGACAGTTTTGGTCAGTGTCTTAGCCTGTTGGTGCTGCTCCTGGGACTGGATGATATCTTACAGATAATAGAAATTTATTTCTCGCAGTTGGGAAGCCCAGGTGCTGGCAGGTTCAGAGCCTGGCGAGGGTACAGTCTCCACGTCCAAGATGACACCTGGAAAACACCTGCATCTTCCAGAAAAGGTAAACATCGTGTCCTGTGTGACAGAAGGGTCAGAAAGGCAAAAAGGGCCAAGCTGGTTCCCTCCAGCCTTTTGTATAAGGCGCTACCTGAGTTTCAAAGTGAATTTTGGAGGGGACACCAACAAGCTTCAGCGCCATCTTCAGGACAGCCTCACTCCTCACCCCCATGTGTGATCAGCCATCAGATCCTGCTGATTCCCACGTTTGGGGGGTTTCTGGTGCTACCCTGTTTTCCGTCCTCCCTGCCAGGTTCCTCATCTGGGCTCTGCTCAGCCCTCACGTCCCTCACGGCAGCTGTCTTCTGAATGACTTCCCACAGGTCTTTTGTTTCTCCCTTCCATTTTCTTGCATTGCCTCCAGAGAGAGAACTCCCTAATGTCCCATCTGATCGTGTTGCTCTCCTCATAAACTCGGACTCTGTGGTACGGGAGTCAGGTACAGTATCATCTAGGTGATCTGTCCACGACCCTTCTGGTCCCACTGCCCAGAGCATCTCTTGTGCACAGTATGCTGCCCACAGGAGGACGACTTGACTGTTTCCCAAGCACGAGCCGAATCTTCCCATTTCTGGGTTGAGTTAAATATTCTTTGTGAAACTGTGGTTGATTCATTTCAGTAGAATTAGTGACTCGTGTCTCTTTCTCCTTACACGCTGCTATAGTATTTATAGATACTTTTAGCGACCTCATTCTGTGCTAGCTTGTAGTTTATTAGAATTAGAGTTCTAAGAGTAGAGAGAGATTTAGAGAGCATACAGGCAAAGCCCCCTCTTTCCTTTTTTGTAGACAGAGTCTCTCTCTGTCACCCTGGCTAGAGTGCCTTAGCGTCATAGCTCACAGCAACCTCAAACTCCTGGGCTCAAGCGATCCTCTTGCTTCAGCTTCCTGAGGAGCTGGGACTACAGGCACCTACCACTATGCCTGACTAGTTTTTGCATTTTTAGTAGCGATGGGGTCACTCTCACTCTTGCTCAAACTCCTGAGCTCAAGCAGTCTTCCCACCTTGGCCTCCCTCACGGATTACAGACGTGACCCACCTCACTGACTTGAAGCCCCCTATTTTAAAATGGGCAGAACAGAAGTTGGGTATCCAAAGTCTGTGTTCCCGTTGTCCTTGTGTTTGATCTCAGCATCACGGCTCAAGAAGAGCTTGGTGTCCTTTGCTCTGTGACATCTCAGCAGCTCCCTATCCACTTGATCAGCTTCTTATCCTTTTGAGGTTGGCCTGCAAGTGCTGGAGCTCCTTGACACAGTCCTCAGCTCCCCTGCCTTCCACTGTGTCCACTCCCCCATCTCTTGTGACGTCAGAGATTGCCATGGCTTTATAAGCCAACAGTTCACAGATGCTCCACTTAAAACTTCTCAGGGTTCCAGATCTATATATCCAAGGGGACCTTCAAACAGGGTTAGATTTGTGAGTGAAAGTGGGCAGTATGTGACAGGATGCTGGGACAACTGGCTAAAGCTGGGAGAGTCCTGAGCCAGCAGGTACCTGTGGTCACCACCGGTGCATCAAACCACTTGTCGTTCACTCCTGGGGGTCTCCAGGCTCCGGACACTAGCATGCCCTCTGGATCGACCTCTCCCCAAGGCCACGACTGTCCATCACAGGATCAAGCCAGAAATCTTCAGCACGGCCTTGGCCCTTCCCTTCACCTCACTCCCCGTAGCCAGCTCAACACAATGTCTAGTTTATTTTACTTTGTAAATGGCTCTGAAATAATACCCCCCTGCTGTTCTAATCCAAGTGCCTTCGACGTGTGGGCTGGACTCGGTGGTACCTGTGGGGACCTCCTGCCTCGTCTCCACGTCTTAGCCCCAGTGATCATGAAGGATGTAGAGGAGCATATCAACCCTTCGCTGTGTCTTTCTTTCTCATTTGATTGTAATGCCCCCAAAGCTCTGGACCTTGTTTTGTTTTTTCCTCCCCTTTGTTTAACCAGGAGTGTGGTCCTTGATGGGGGTTTGTTTATTAGTTGGATGACCAGATGAATCAAAGGTCCAGGGTTCCAAACCCGACTTCTAGAACCTGCTAGTTCTAGTTCTAGAGTCTCTGTATTCTTTTTCCCTCAATGATTTCGTGTTTGAAAGTAGAGGTTATGTCATTCTAGTATTTACTTATTTTATTCTTTCTCATTTTGAAATGGGATATTCCTTTCTACCTTCTGTTTATTTGGTTATGTTCAACCATAGCCACACCTCAGCATCACCTAGAGGGCTCTCCAAAAGCACCAGTGCCAGGACTTCACCCCAAGCTGATCGATGATCAGAATCTCTGGGTGTAGGGCCTGCTCATAATATGCAATTTTTAAAATCCTCTCTCGAGTTGTTAAGGCACAGTGAGCGTCAAGAGGCCACTGGAGTTTGTTGTTGTTGTTTTTTGTTTGTTTGTTTGTTGAGACAGTCTCACTCTGTCGCCTTGGGATAGAGTGCTGTGGTATCCTAGCTCACAGCAACCTCAAACTCTTGGGTCCAAGTCATCGTCCTGCCTCAGCCTCCTGAGTCACTCGGACAAGACCCCTGGTTTAAATCTGACCATCCTTCAAGTACCACCTCAAGCAACATCTCCTCTGGGACAGCTCAGGGATCCCTCATTGTCTTAGGACTTTGTAGACTGTATTCATAATATGGTAATAATTATTTCATTATTTTAGGATTGTCATTCAGGCTATGTTGTGAGATCAATTAGAGCAGAGATTATGCTTTAGATTTAGGAAGTTGCTGAGGACCAAAAATCCTTTATAAAAATCCTTTTATTTGACTGATGTCCACTTGTTACTTTGCAAAGACCAGGTATTGAGCGAGATTAGTCTTCATAAGTGGGCTTTTGATCTGTTACTGCCTTTATGGCTTGGCACACACACATTTTTCACAGCACATTTTTCTTGCCTGTTCTGTCTTACTCCTGACCTGCCTTTAGCTGTCTTGCGTCAGGTGGTCACCTGCAGCCTGGTGTCTCCTTATACTTTTAATACTCAGAAAACTAGTTTTCTGTCAGGATCTCCGAGATTTTTAGGAAATATTCATACGACTGCTATAGGTTTGTTGTTGCATGTAGCAAGTTTAATAGAAGCCTACAAGGCACACGGACTCTTCTTTCACTCTCTCATTGGGTGATGTAAAAGCTGCTTCTTAGATACAGATGTTCTTTGACCTGGGTTACTACTCCATTGATTCATTGGCAAAAGACCGCCAAATTTAGTGTAGTTGTTTTTTAAGGATATTTTCCCAAGGGCATTAATCATTAAAGCTCTTTCTTTGGGAACTCTTGCAACTTTCCAAAGGAAAGTAAAGAGTCAGACGACTTTATAGCACATTTTCCTTTTTGTTCCTTTCCTTTCCTTTTTTTTTTTTTTTTTTTTTTGGAGGTGGAGGGACAGAGTCTCTGTGCCCTGGGCAGAGTATGGTGGCATCATAGCTCACAGCAACTTCAAACTCCTGGGCTCAAGGAATGCTCCTGCCTCAGCCTAAGTAGCCAGGACTATAGGCACCCACCACCATCCTGGCTAGTTTTTCTACTTTTAGTAGAGATGGGATCTCCCTCTTGCTCAGGGTGGTCTCAAACTCCTGAGAGCAGCAATCCACCTGCCTCAGCCTCCCAGAGTGCTGGGATTATATGTGTGAACCACTGTGTCTGGCCACGCAGCCCTTTTTCTAAAATCACTCGTGTGGGCTTCAGGGTTGATGTGTGAGAGAGAAGAGAGTATGGGGTCTCCTGTACTTTTCTCATGAGCTCGGCACCTCAGAGTCACAGCCTTCCAGCACAGATGAACCATCAAGTTTCATCTTGAAGTTTTAGTGGCGTCATCAACTGAGGTAGATTTTGGCACCCTTCAGCAGCTGCCAAGGGAATCTTTGTCCCAATTCACCCCACACATAAAACATTTAGCAGAAATGCCTGTCGTATGGAATAATGTTTTGAGTAGTTTTCTGATCAACTTTGAAATTGATTTCTATCCAAATTCCTGCTGTCTGTAAAAAAATCCAGACTTTTACTCTTGTGTAATTATTATAATTGCTAAACTCGAGGGGTTTATTTTTCTTTTTTAAAACTTATAGCATCATAAAGGTAATGAGAAAAAACAAGCCAGGTTGAGAACTTCAGCTAAATTTGTTTTGTGGCTAACCTTCTGTATTGCATTGAAAACTGGGTTACCTATAAAATGGAGCTAATCTAATGTGGGTTTGGATTGTGCTCCATGCTTAACTGCAGACCCCAAGAAGCTATGTGCACGTACTTCAAGTTGAGTATTTACGTAAAACCTCTGAGATGACATCTCGCTGTGGAATCTTCGCTGGGACTCAAGCTAACTACAATAGCTGGCATTTCACTGTTCTCGCACTTTCAAAAATAAAATCAGAAAGCATGGAAGGATACAGAAAGACATCTGGTAGTATAAAATGCAGACATTTATTGAAAAGGATGCCTTTTTCCCTTTTAAGAACTGCATAACATTTGTTTCATCCCATTATGCTTAAAAGTATACACTTTGCATAATTAGTGGAAAGTTGAATGAATAACAGTAAGTTGGAATAAATATTTTCTCTTGCTTTAAATAAGAGCTTAGCTTTAGTAAATGTCTTGCCTCCGTATACTGTTTGTGCTAATTTATAATCAAAATGGATAACTAAATTCAAGAGGCTTATTGCAGTGTAGAATTTGATGAAGAGTAAGGGTGACACATTGAGGAAAAAAGAATTCTCGTGTGGACCTATGCCTTTGAAAGAAATGGCTTATAACTTCCTTGTAGGACTGTATTTCTTATAGTGTAAATGATACAGAATATTAGTCACTGTACCAAACTGGGATATTATTGTAAGGACACTTAGGAAACAAAGGACAGGCTTAAATTTCTGATGATGCTGTTACACCTCTCAATTAGAGCTGAACGTGTTACATATAAACTAATGGGACTAGATCCAGAAACCTACAGATCTCGTTCAGCTTCTGTCAATGGAAGTATAGAGTTGTGACTTACCAAAAAACAAAACGAGTCGTTTTCATAAAGTCATCACACTTATATAAAAGTTTAAAAGGCAATCTTAAATGTAATGTGAACTGTAGGTCCAAAAAGTTGCTTTAATTTTGGGCAGCGCCTGTGGCTCAAAGGAATAGGGCACCAGCCCCATATATCAGAGGTGGCGGGTTCAAACCTAGCCCTGGCCAAAAAAAAAAAAAAAAGTTGCTTTAATTTTGGAAATTTGCGTTGAATTTTGTTCTCTAAGCTGATATACCTCTTATTAGTGCTGTTAAACAGTCAGTCCCTTTTATATTTTCATTGAGCTGTCCATATTCATTGCTATGTTCTGAAAAAAGACACACTGTGTAATTATTTATTATATTTGTCCAATTTTTGAGAGCATTGGTTCATATAGATATTTACAGGCTCAAGAATCATTCCTATAAACAAAGTGACTAATGCAAAGTGACAATTATATAGAGAAAAAAAATGTGTGTAGAGAGATATATATCATGGGATCATATCACATATGTAATCCACACACATACTTTTGTGCTAATGAATGCCACCTCCAAAGATCTGTACATTTATCCACTATTAATCAATGGTCCTTGAAAATTAATGAGATTAATTCATAAATCAAATGGTTCTGAAGCTTCCAGTCTGGCTATTCAGATTGGCTACTTCTGTTCCCTTATACGGGTTAACTGAGTACAAGATTTGGGATACAGCATTTCAGAGGATCCCGCTGCTTCTACCACCAGTTTTGAACATTTATTGTAAAGATACTTTTAAACTCTAATGGAAGAAACAGCAGGATTCTCCGAAAAAATTCAAGTAAAAATCTGCAGAAGGAGAAAACGTCTCCTGAGATGGATTGAATTCTTCTGAAGAGAAAAATATATAATTTATTACCACCTAAAATATTAATGAAGATATATGTGAGGAGCTTTTTAGAGGAGGATTTATCTTATATTTATTATCAGAAAGTACTGTGAATTTAAAATCTTTCTGTTGCCCAACTCAAACAGAATTTCCAGTAATAATGAAAAACGCATGATTCTTGACCATTTTATTTACGAAATAATCTACTCTGAGATATCTCTGCTGGAGTAGTAACTTCCGGCATAATTTACACTGGCATTTGTTAACTGTAAAAGACCTCTCCATTGGGGGTTAAGAATATTTAATCCTTTAAAGTTGACATATATAACATGTAGCTATGTCAGCTACAGCTGTTTCTAAACATCAGTAACAAAATTATAGACAGGTTTTGAAGCTTCTGTGGTGGGAATGAATACATCTGAGGATTCAACTTGCTGACAGTGTTTATGTAATTTAATCTTACCATCTGGTAGAAAGTAAACATTTTTTATAAAATTAAAGTTTGTAAAGTGAATTACTTACACTTTCCAATTGTTGTGAATGACAAATTCAAATGGAGTTTCATTGAAGAATAAATGGAGATTTTGCCACCGTTTTGAGGAGAATACTGGATTTCAATTGATTCTGCTGTTATCTGCATAGGTTTCTTAAATAGTAAACAAATCAGCATTTTCATCTCAGCTAAAGATTCTGCATTTTATGATTCATGCATTTATTTAAGATAACGTGCATGTTTTTATTATTTGTGTTTTACACATAAGAAACCTAGGCTCAGCAATTTATATGTCAGCAATCTCCAGGTAAATAGTATCACAAATAAAGTGCACATCTGAACCCAAAAGAAGTGGTTTCTTTCTTGCATTCCATACTTTTAACATAGTTATCTTTATATAATATGCATCTAGCTATTATGTAAATTATTGTGGCATAATGCAGTGTGTTCATTTTACAAGCAGCACCTTTTCCCTCTCAGAAGTTGGCAAATTAGCAGAGTCTTGTGAAATTGACAAATTGGTCTACAAACCCTGCCAAATTGAAACTTTATAAGTCTGACCTCGACATTGTACTTGAAATAAATATACAGGCTGATAGACTCTTGTGTTTATAGTTGTGTCCTGTGTTAAATTGAAAGTCTGTGCTCTATGATGTAATAAATTTAATTAGTTGTAAGTCAGGTTTTGGTTTAGTGGTAATTAGTGTATAATTATTACATCTAATAGCAATCTGGAATCTAAAGCATTTTGATCTTTTTCTAAGTTAAAACAAACAAAAGACTCTAAGATTTGAAGTAGAAATTGCAATAATAAAATTATATTAACTAACTTCATTAGACAAATCGTGGAAAGTGTTCAGTGGCAAAGTAAAATTACAGTGTGCTATACATGTGTCATGTCGAGTGGGTACATAAAAGGTGAGTTTTTTCATACTCAGCTAAAAAAAAAACTAATAAGATTTTTGATGCTTTTTACTATTTAAAGCACATGATCTATAATTTTGCAAAGCAAAATTCAATGTTATTCACGTAAAACCTATTGTAGAATGATTGTCAGGGTCAACACATGCTTTACAAATCAAAGGAATTTTATTAATTCACTTGAAAATTACCTTTTACTCATTTTGTTCTGATAATTTTTGAAAAATTTTTTACCTGTAAGTATTCCAGCAGGATAAAAAGTAGCCTTCAGCTAACAAATCTGATACATAAAAATATATATGGTACTATATAAGCAAATCTATACTTACTTTTCAATTAGTAAATGTAATAAATTAAATAGTATAATGGTTCTCTGGTTCATACTATTTTATTAATTAGATTATGACTCCATTACTAAATTGGAAGCCAGAGAGGTTAACTTTAGGCATTTTCCGTCTTTCTCCTTTTATCCCTTTCTTTTATTTTTTCTAAGTGCTGCCTCATTTCTATTTTTAAAAATATATTTAGCAGTGTTTTTATTTTCCCCAAATTTATTGCCATTTTTAACTTAAGCTTTATAATCCAGATAGATTGGTTGCAATCCACAGCATAGATTAGTGCCAAGGTGTTTTCCACACCGAAGATTATGTTTCTCGTCATTTAGTTGTTTGACTTTGGAATGTTTAGATAAAAATGAAAAGTTTAGTCAATAGTATGTGTTGTAAATAGCACGGCCTTAGTGTAAAGGGGTGAGTTGGTAACACAAGGCAATTAAATAGTTTTAAATGAATTTTCATAGTTTAATAACTGCTTTTTATGAGCTGGGGTTAGGTTTACTACAAATATATAGAAAATATTTAAATTTTCTATTTCTTTGATAATATTTTTTCCTCTTCGTTATTCTACTTTATTAATAAAGGATCCGTTTTGACTTCAAAAGAGGCCTTATGTTATGATCATTTCTATTTGCCAAGGAGAAAGAAATGATTTGAAATAAAATATTCATGAACTGACATAATTAAAAATATTAACCGAGACATCTAAATTGGCTTTTATAGCATACCATTATAAATATTTATTTAGATCTTTGCGAAATGTCCATCATGCTATACATAAGATATAATTTCAGATTTTATAAACTTGAATTTACATTTACTAACACATGTCGATCTGGCATTTACGCTGAGCACTCATTCAAGAAGTATGTTCTGGAGACCTACTGGGTGCTTAGTCCAGGGCTGTGGGTGGGAGGGAAGGGTGCTAAGAGGGGAATGCTCCATCAGTTACAGTCTTCAGAGTGAGATATGACGTGCCCATTGAAGTCAGCAATACAAAATAATATATAATGAGGTGCCAAATAAGAGATTAAAAAAAGATGAGATGGGTTTGTTGCTTTAGGCTATATCTGAGTGGGATTTCCATTCATCCTTAGTTTGGGATTCAACCTTATAGAAATTTGACTGCATCATTGCCCTGGCTATAAGATTTTGTTAACCAAGTGCAGGAGAGATACTGCTTAAGACACCAAGGACCAGTTTACTAAATTATATTGGGGAATAAACCTGTACCCAAAATGTCTTTATTGTTTATTGTGGGTACTGGCACTCAAGGTACTTGAAATACCAAGAAGCTGTAATAACAAAGTTAACTGAGTGATTTAAAATGATTTATTAATAAATTTTGACATTAATAATTGAGTTCTACTGTGTGTGTAAAGACTATGTTAGCAAAACTGAGAAGTAGAATATTTTGGTGGCTATGCTTCCATCCAAAAACATACAAAGTGGTAAAGAGCTGTATGTATAAGCAGCATTTAGTTTCAGAGTAATAGTGTTTTGGTGAATTTGTTACCCAAACAGATGCTGGGACCGAGAGAATTCTTACTGCAATATTATGAAAATGGGTATGCCTGAGTGGAGTAAATTGAATAATTCTTCCTGAGATACCAACATGGGTAAATGTGAACATTTGACTTTGTGACCACATGAATATAAACGGAAAGAAAGAACTCAAAGAAGGTTCTTACATTTCGTCCTGGGTTCTGAGAATAAGTTCTTTCTTAAACTATTCTCTATTCCCAATCTGACTGCCTTAACTGAATTTCTTATTTCTGTCAAATGGGAGCGGGGAATGACAAGTGGTTTTAAAATACTCACTTAGTCAATAAGTGTTTATCATGTGCCAAGCAGCTCCTAAGAAACAGCATTTGGACACTTCCAGCTCTAACGTAATGAAGACAGACCTGGTTCCTGCCTTTAAGGTGACAATGGAACGTCAGACTGAAAGTCCAGTGAGATCTGAAGAGTCACGGAGTCATCTGAGAGTACAGGAAAATGCGTCAGGATATTTTTGGTGATACACACTTTTAGAAGTCCTGGTTAAGCCCTGAAAATACATTTGTCACCAGAAAGAAATAAAAGAGCAAAGACTTAAGGACCAAGATTTGAGTAAAGCTTTCAATTAGGAAGCAATAAATAGATGAGGAGCCAGTAAAGGGAGTGGCATTCACAGTTTTAGGGTTTGGAAAAGAGTCAAGGTCATGTGCACAGTATTGACCTGTGTGACAAGAAAGTTTCCAAGCAGAAAGACTGACAGATGGTATTGAAAAAGGCTCTGAAGAATGAAGTTTGCATGAGAGACTTTATAGTTAATGAGGAGGAAATGAATATCATCTGTCTGTGAACTTGAGGCCACAGTGAGTGAGAATGAGACATGAGAAATATGGAAACATTGTGGCAATAGCATGTTATGCAAACCCAACAATGAAAGGAAGGTGATAACTCTAACAAGTGGAATATCAACAAAAGATTTAAAAACAACATATAGATAAACATTGAGACCAATTCTTGCATGTAAGTTCTCTGTAGCTATGGTCCTCAAGCCCTGGGCTGCAGAGGGGGGCTGGTCTGTGGACCGTTGGGAACCGAGCTGCACAGCAAGTGAGCAGTGGGGAACCAGTGAGGCTTCATCTGTACTTACAGCCGCTCCTCAGATCAGGGGAGGCCTTAGCTTTTCATCTGAGTGCAAATCCTCCCGAACACTGCAAGTGCCAGGGATCCAGCCCTTGTGTTCTTTTGAGAACGTAATGCCTCATGACCTGAGGTGGAGCTGAGGCAGTGATGCTGGCGCCGGGGAGCAGCTGAAAATACAGATTATCATTAGCAGAGAGGGTGGACTGCACAGAGACCATAATACATCAATTGCTTGTAGAATCATGTCAAAACCATACCCGCCATGGTGACCCCCAGTCTGTGGAAAAATCGTCTTTGGTGAAATGGGTCCCTGGTGCCAAAAAGTTTGGGGACCCATTTCATCAAAGACTATTGATGAAGACTTTTACAGTATAAATTTTGACTTTTGGATTGCTTCTTTGGTGGTACAAAATAGAAACATTACTATTTTGTATGAAAATATGCTATAGTTCCTTTTTTTGTTAAGTCATAAAACATTCACAAGGCAGATGTTATGCAGAATAACTAAAAAATTATTTTTTCCAGAAATTAAGATTAATTTTTTCAAATACTGTGGTCTCATATCCAGTTTATCTTGATGATCAAATTATATTATGTCAGTAAATTTCTTTTTATTCATAACTATATAAATTTGGATATTAAAGGCAGTACAGTGTCTGCAAGAGTAAGCATTATTTCAATTTCATGAAAATAGAAGCAAACAGGGATAATGGTTAGAAATTTAATCCATATACAGTATTAGCTCAGAACCAATTCCTTATTTTTCCTTCTTAATCTTTTGGGATTCTTGGAACACGAATCTAAGTATACATAGCTTCTGAGCAAAAGCTCTGGATAGCTGCCTACTTTCATAGGCACCCTTTGCTTTCTTTCACTTCTCTTGATTTCATCTAAGGAAAGCTTCTTCACTTCTAATTCACACCTACACACACATACACACACGCCCCTTGCACAAGGAGTTTGTGCCCCTCAACCTCAGATTACTTGAGTGACCCACAATATTGGAAATAGTCAGTTAGATGCTGTGAGACAGTCACGTTTTACCCCACTGGGGAGCTGGAGGCAGTAGAACTGATATTAGGAAATCAAGAAAATAATTGAAACTGGAGAACTCTAGAGTCCATTAATCTGGAGGCTCCTTGTATAACCAATGAGCTTTAATATCCAATTTAATGAAAGATGCTTATTTCACTTTCCAGAGCAAAAAATTAATTGGTAGCTATAATTTAAGTTTGGTCTGCATTCTAATTGAAAGAATGTCTAAAGGGAGGGGGGAAAACATTTTTATTCCACTCGTTTTCCTGATTTCGTTTTTTTGGAGAAAAGTTTTATTACAAGTATTGATATTTTTATTATTTCAACTGGAGTATTTAATTGGGTACACATTATCTCTAAGTAGGAAAAAAAAAAAGAAAACCTTTAAAGACCGCCAACAGCTTAATGAACCTACAATCTGTTATTCTCTGAGTTTGCAAGTGTGAGAATTAAATTTGTCGAGGAAGAACCTGGCCCATAACAAAGCTTGCGAAAATGCATTTTGAGATAGATAACATGATCATAGTATATTTTATCTTTTCACTATGTTAGAAATTAATTTCATTAGTAACTCCTCACAACCTCCTATGCTATTTTTTTTTTCAGAATTTCATTGGCTGGCTAAGCCTTGATGCCCTATTAATTTTATTATCTCGGGTCTCAGCGCTGCT
Organism: Arctocebus calabarensis; assembly: GCA_963573935.1. Classification (NCBI taxonomy): domain Eukaryota; kingdom Metazoa; phylum Chordata; class Mammalia; order Primates; family Lorisidae; genus Arctocebus; species Arctocebus calabarensis. The sequence continues at coordinate 47,543 of CAUYON010065724.1, forward strand.
TTATTGAAAAGGTATATAGATACATAGATAAATTTGCAACCCCCGCAAAAAAGTCTATAGACTAGTGAACACAAAAGAAAGCTTTTTTATTAAAACAACAACAAAAAAGGTCATTCTTTTCACCACTGCATAATTCTAAAATCAAGGCAAAATCCCTAAGTGCTGCACTGAAGTATCAGGGTAAAGAGGCAGGCCCATAGGAGTGTGGTCTATTTAAAATATCTGAAAATAACTTAAGAGAAGACCCTCCTCCATTTTCCATCTGCCAAAGAGATACCAGCAGCACAGGAAAGGTTTTAGCTGTTTCACTGTTAGTTTTTCCCCTGACGTAAGGCCAGATGCTGCTCGGATGGTGTGCCTACTGAAGATGATTGCTCTGGAAGGCTTAGCCCACTTTGTCTTCACCAGGGCTGGTGGAATTGACTTGCTGAGCCACTAAATTTGAAAAGTCAGTCATCTTTCATGGAAATCCAGCGTGTCTTTGCGCGGGCCATGAGTACACCTGGTGCTTGTGGCTGCTGGCAGGGTCTTTCCTGCACAGTGGGAATGACCTCCCTGCTGCCTAGCTGATGAACTGTTGCATGGTACCTTCAACCGTGCTGTGCTGCAGAGTGACTCATAGGCTCAAAATTAACTTTCCCTTAAACAACAATTTAGTTCATGGTGTTTCCATTTCTAGCTTATGGTTTAGTTGTAGTTAATGATGTTTTAGTTAGTGAGTTAGGCCTCATGAAATGTACTGGGTAAACATCATTCTTAAAGATCTCACTCTTGGGGCGGCACTTGTGGCTCAAAGGAGTAGGGCGCCAGCCCCATATGCCAGAGGTGGTGGGTTCAAACCCAGCCCCAGCCAAAAAACCGCAAAAACAAAACAAAACATAAAACACTCTTAAGGCAGTGGCTCATGCCTGTAGTCCCAACACTCCGGGAGGTTGAGGCAGGGAGATCACCTGAGCTCAGGAGTTCGAGACCAGCTCAAGCAAGAATGAGACCCCTGTCTCTACTAAAAATAGAAAAACTAGCCATGTGTGGTTGCAGGTGCCTGTAGTCCCAGCTACTCAGGAGGCTCAGGCAGGAGGATCACTTGAGCCCAAGAAATTTGAGGTTTCTGTGCGCTGTGATGCCATGGCACTCTACCCAGGGCGACAGAGTGAGAACCTGTCTCAGAAAGAAAAAAAATCACACTCTTAGACAACAAAAAGCAAATGCATAGTGTAGGGCAGCTGTTCTCAACATGGGTCACAACCCCCAGGAACTGTATTAAAGTGTTGCAGCATTAGGAAGGTTGAGAACCACTGGTGTAGGGGCTGGTTGCAGTAGGTGTGTGGTGAGTGATATTAAGAGGACGATCGCATCTGTGGGGGTCACATTTTAGAGGCACTAGTGGTTAAGTATGTGGGCTTTGAAACAAAACTGACTATGTTTGAGTTACATCTCCACCACTGATTGCCGGTGTGACTTTGGGCAAATTCCCTACTCTCTGTCATTCAGTGTCATCATCTTCAAAAATGGGGATGATCACAGTACTTATTGCATAGGTTTGTAATGAGGGCTTAACGAATTTTCATATGTAAAGGTGTCAGAATCATACCTTGTTCATAATTAACATTCAAGAAGTGCTAAATGCTATTACGAATATTATTGAAATGAATCCATACAATATTCTTTGGCTTCAAAATATTATTTTAGAATCACAAGTTTTAAAGTAAATTATAATTATTTGTTAAAATAATCACTGACATTTATATAATGTGTTGGCAGAACTCTTATTACATACACCTTTTAAAAATTTAATACACTCTTTTCTTCATGCCTTAGGAGATGGGCGTGTATAAGATTTGAGAATTTTAGAGATGGTTAAATTACATTCATGCAAAAATGATGTAGGAGAATCAATTCTAAGTGAGCAAAGGCCCATGTGAACCCGCGTGGAGTGCAGCAGGGAGCAGGGTCCTCTGTCCTGAGTGCAGCCCAGTGGTGCTGGAGCTGGTGTTTCGTGCGTGCTTGATAAAGGCTCACTGTATCCCTTTACTTATATGAGGCGTTACTCTCCCACTGCCTGATGAAGACCCTGAGACTCAATGACAAATTTAATTGTTTTTAGTATGTGATGGTCGAAAATAGAACCATACAATAAGTAGTCCCCCAAACTTTCATTTTCACAGTAAAAAAAAAATCTCTTATAAGTTCTTCTGCCCACCTGTATTCAAGCTCCTGTTCTGAATCAGTGCACAGAGTTGCAGAGACTCATGCCCCAGGCCCTGTGTCTGCCCACAGTTCTTTGGCTTTAGCAATTTATTGCTGCAGACTCTTACCTATTGGGGGGACATTTCTGCTATGAAACTACCCTGAAAATTCTCAAATTGGGCAATTGCAGTGTTTACTTTGAATCAGGATTGAAATAAAAAAGGAATTTTCTTTTATTTAAAATTATGGTAGAACCTGCGTTAAGTAGACCAGCTGTAACTCACTGGTCGGCATATGGAGGTGGTCACCTTAAGGAACTAGGCCTGCTGTATTGACATGGACGCGTGGTTCACGTTGGGTCTGCGAAAACTTCAGGAGGCGGCCAGCGTGGAGGGGTACTGTATAGACTAGCATATTCAGCATAAATTCTGTTTTGCTCTACTCTCAAAACTACTTAAATTGATGTTGCTTGTTAAAAATTTTGACATTCAGATCAGACAGCATTTAAATAATTCCTGAGAAGTCAAGGAATTTAATTCATAGGCAAAAGACATACATTTTTGTCCACTATTTTATGTTTTGCTATGAATTTTTTCACTCTCCGGGGTAGGTCCTGTTAAAACACAAAGTGTCTCACATATGCAGAATGTTCATGTCTTCCTAATAGACTATAAGCACCCCGTAGGCAGGACAATACTTTGTAATTATGTTTCACCCTGCCAAACACAGCAACCTGCTTGGTAGGGAACAGCTGTTACATACAGGCTTTGCTTGCTCTTTCACAATTCAAACTTCTGTCTTTAATAACCCCAAATGTCTCCAAGATTTGTGGCGGCCGAGAACATTCAGATAACTAAATTGCCCACTTTATTCTTTTAGATAGATGGCATCAATTTCTATTGCCTTGCCAAAAAATTATGTAGGCCCGGGATAGAACTTCCCTAATAAATTTTACAACCAGCTCCTGAGAGGCCAGTGAAAGATCATTACCTTCCCAACACTGTTGATCTTCTCTGTGGCTTTTGTAGTGATTGAAACAATGTGACAGTAGCCAACCTCCGTGGACAAGTTTAATAGAATTAAAGAAATATGAAGCTACAAACATACATACTAACACTGCGTAAGATCTGTGCCTTGCATGTTCAGGGATTCTCATGTTTTTGGTCTGACAACTTCCCATAATATGTGTGTTTTCCCTTTGGAATGTGTTAGTTAAATAGTTTTTAAAAATTAAGTTGAATTCATTACCTACATATTTCTTTAAAAAAAAAAAAAGGAGAGAGAGAAAACTTCATAATTATTTTCTTACAGTGTCTTTGAGGTTTCCAACTTTCCCCAAACATTTATGGCTATATATTTCACCCTGGGACCATTTGGGAATCTTAAAAAAAATTTTTTTAGTTAGTTTCTGTATATGCAGTTATAATACCTCACCTACATACACCTACATTTTCAATTTAAAATATTTAAAAGCAGAGGTCAATATTGAGATGAAGGAAATGTACCACAGGGTGTATTCTAGAACAGTAAGAGAAATCAGTTGTTTTCAACCAAATCCTTTACGTGATTTTAATTCTTAGATGTTGGCTGGCTGAAGAGCAGTGTGTTATCTTTAAGGTGGGAAGTTTTTCTTATATTAAGTAACTGAAACGTTAAAGATTGCTGAGCGAAACATATCTAAATCTTGTATTTAAATTATACTTAATTTCGAAATGCTTTTGAGGACCTCTTGTTATGGATACCCTTGGTGGTCTTTCAAAAGCCAGGTGTCTGGGATTGTGTCCAGCCTGCTCTGAAAACACCCCAGGTTTTGGATTAATACAAGAGAGCTGCCTTTTATTTAGCAATGCCTATTTACATAATGCCCGTTCAAGATGAACCCAAACCGGACTGAGTCCGCAGTACGTGGTCTTGTTTTTTCATTGAGTTAATTTTAAAATATCCCTCTCTCCCACAGCTAGAATGAAAAAAAAAATTACTGTAGAGGCATTTCTTAATTCAATTGCTGTATCCTTAAAGGCAATTTAGGAATAACTGCTGTATACTTTATAATAATATATGTTAGAACAGGAAATTTAAAAAAATACATTTATTATTAACATTTAAGACCTATAAAATATACCGTGATCATTTATATAACAGAGCAACAAAGTATTGCAAACCTCAAAGGAGTCCCTGCCTTGGAGCTGTCACTTCCTTGTCACTGAATACATTTTACTTAATTCTGTGATTCAACTTTGAAGTTCAGAAAGCATGTTTGTGTGTATAAGTGTATGTGTGAAAAATGTTTTTCAGTGTGATCTTTGTCTTCTAAATATTGTTTATTTTTAAAACACGATAAGTCAGATTTAATGGTATATGATGTTTCTTTAATTTTAAACTTTTACATGAGTTTTGAATATGTTTGAGGCTTAGTTAAAAAAAATTGCTAGCTTTTGTCATGTTTTCAGATCTCAAGAGTCAAATCCACTGTGTTCTTCCCTCAGAAGGCTAGAGAGAGTCAGCTTTGTTAGTATGGGCAGGAATCCACTTTGCTAAATTACAGCTTGCTTTAAGTATTTACTTAAGTGTTTGTGGTACTGGAGTCCTTAATACTTGCAGTTGCATGCACACTAGAAATTGAAATGAAACCTACTTTCAGGGCAAAAAAAATTGAAGGGACTTTTTCTTAATGTGGACTTTGAATTAGGAAAACGCTGCTTTGGAAAGTTTATTTTCATTCATAACATTTTTAATGCGTGTTTTTTGGAGGGGTGGGTGGCCTACCAAATAAGTTGAACCTGAAAATATTGGCATTTCATTACACAAATATGGAGAACAATAATCTTACCATGTCTGTTACTTTCTTCTTTCTTTTCCCTCTGGAGGTAATATTTATCTGCTGTTACACGTTAGTTACCTTTTTGAAATATTTCCGTGTCATCTTTCTTTAGCATACATTTGTGCAGTGATTAAATCTTCCCATTTACCTTTATAGCATCTTGTGACATTATTTATAAAGTACAGAGAGTATTTTTATATTTTTTAAGTTGATTAAATTTTGTAGTCATTTTGTGTGAACAAATGTCCAGGCCTTTTAAACTTCAATTATATTCATTATGCATATAAAAATATAAATTATTTTTTATTGTTCTTGATAATTTTTTTAATTGCCTTTGTTTTTTTCAAGAAATACTCTCAGCATGAACCATATTTGTTAAGTGGCACTTAATTTTTCTTTCTTTCATTAAAAAGAACAAAATGTACTGCTTTTCACCTTAACAAATCACATCAATTCATTAATTTTTATTTTGCATTCTTTTATTTTACACACATATACAATATATGTGTATATGTATTTGTTTTCTGTCACCTGACTTCAGAAGACTTCTTCGTGAATTGTTAAAAGTTTTAGCAGCAGTAACCCAGTTTTTTTTGTTTTTTTTTTAACCTTCATGGACATAATGAGCCAATTTTGTGGAACAAATCAAAACCTGCTGACCAAATGAACTAATAAAACATTAAGACTAAGAATGAAACAACTTTCTTAGGAATTGCAATCTAGTATTCTGTATACATAAACTAATCGGGACTGTTTCATTCCTTCCTTTCCTGTTCCCCTTGAACCTTGAACCTCACAAAAAGAAATAATAGAAAACCAAAGCCTTGCCACGGCTCACTAAACTAACACCCTTGAAAGGCATTTGACTGTCACTGGCCATGAATGAGAATGTGCCCCAAATCTTTGCTGAAAGATGAGGCCCTCCTGTGGGAGTCTTTAATTGTTTTCCTGTTTCTTCTCTGCGGGATCCTCAGAGCCCAGCTTTTTTACAAAACCAGTATTAGTGGGGAGATCAAAACCAAACCTCAGTATTTGACCACCTTTATATAAAGCTAATCAAACCTGTTAAGAAAAATGTAAAGTGGCACAACGTAATATTATGGAAGGAAATTCCATAATGTAAATTAAAATAGTTTGACCCTATGGCAGCTTTAAAAAAAAATGTTACGGATTTTCAGTAGCGTTAATGGTCAGTTTGGTTAAGATTGACTTTATTCATGTGTAGCCACCTCTGTGAATTCAAGACGACTGTTTATAATATACATGTTTCATACTGTGTCAGATTCTTTAGCACTGCTTTAATTGCAAAATTATAGTATAATGCGTCATCAATCGCCAATCATAGTTTGTGAAAAAATAAATCAACTGTAAATATTCCACTATATTTCTAGCTAATGTTATGTTTGTTCTTGAAATGTGGTAGTTTTTAGTTTTGGTTTTGAAAGAATTTAATAGATAGCAAGTCCTTTTGCTTTCAAACAAAAATCAGTGTACCCTTGTGCTCAAGATGTAAACAGTTTTCTGACAGAAGGAAATCCTAACATACATTACAAAATTCACTTTCTTCTTCTGGGGAATTTTTGCTGATTGAAAATATTGCACACTCCTTTTGGATGGTGGTACCCTCATAGATTAGCAATGAGAAAGAGTAAGAAAATTTCAGAGTTGGTTTCAACAGAGGGTAGGTTTTTTTCTTTTTCTTTTTTTTTAATATGATATTTCAAGAGCAAGCTCTTCCTTCAAGAATCTCTTCTGTTATCCTGTGATGCCTAAATTATACCAAAACAATTTTATTCCTATTTTGAGTGAATGAACTACACCCAGTTAGAGTGTTAATGACTATTGATCACTAATTTCCAAACTTGAGCTTTAAAATACCAAATTTGTCCTTCACAAAGTTAAGAAGAATAAGATCAGGGCAGTAAAATACAGAAAAAAATGGAGGCATGAATTTCTTGGTCTCAGTAGAGGATCTGTAAAGGTACTAAATGAAAAAATGTATGGCTACTAAAAATAAGATTGCCCTAATAGAAAATTTTGTTGTAGGATGACGGTGTAATAGTTCTACACTAGGAAAATGATTTCTCAGACTGTAAGCATCTTTTATGGACCTAATTCCAGTAGAACCTCATAGCTGATATCACCTTACACTGACCCCCTCCTCAGGTTGACCTGATTCTCGTAGACTGGACAGGCTCCACATGTCCCTATCAGTCCAGCAGGCCAGGTTCTTTATGGTGCTCACCTCTGTATGTTGCCTAGCCTGTTATAGTCTCTTGGGGAGTCACCTTACAGGGCTTCTGCTGTATTTCAAATGGCCAAGTATGAGCCTGCCTATGACAGCAGCAATATTTAAAGCCATAACTTTGGACCTAGACTCCCTGGGTTCTCAGTTAAGCTCCACTAGTTAACGTTGTGTATTCTTGGGCAGGTAACTTCTCTGAGCCTCAGCTTCCATCCCTGTAAAATTCCCACCTCCTAAGGGTGTTGATAGGATGAAGTAAGATTGTGTGAAAAGAACCTACAAGGCACATTGTAGTTATTTTAAACATCGCTGATTTTTATAATTATCCAAACATAGCAACAGACATGCAATATAATTTAAATTCGATATACTAATAATCTGTTATGATTAGCTAAGGAAGATGCAGGACAAACCCTTCCTGTAATGTGGAATTTGAATTAAATAATTATGTTGGTTAATTTTGGTGGCACATACAAAAATAAGATAAGATGGGCAAAAAGAATATGTTTACGGGACAGGATCTTTATTCTGATTAGGAGAAATATCTATAAATTTGATGAGAACATTGGAGGAAACTAGAACAGTTACCTTCCAATATTATCAATAGCAGCAACTGAAAAATATACAGTTCCAGAAAATTAAGGGTGAAATTAGGGTTAAGGATTAGAACTGCATTTTAGAAGAAACTAGAGTTTCCTGGGACATACTGAAGTCTACCTTCATCAACACAAAACCAACCTTGATGATTCTGCCCTGTTTTGAATTAGTTACTTAAAGGATTCCATGTTTTCATGCTCACAAAGGCTGGAGCTGGAAGACCTTGTCCATATTTCTTGCTTAAAGAAATTTTTACTTTGGTAAAAATAATTTCTAGTCCCAAGAAATCCAAGGAAATCTCCTGGAATGATAAGGAATGAATTGGGAAAGAATAATTTCCTTTCCTTCCTTTCTAGTTATTTCAGCTAAAGTTTAACATACTGAGAGACCAGATAACATATGTCCATTTTTCTATCAGCATTTTCATTTTTACCATGTCCTGAACCATGTGCATATTTACAGAACTGTCCCAAGTAGAAGCATGGCAAAATTGTGAGTTATTTCTGAAAAAGCAGCTAATGTTATCTAGTCATATCAAATGAATACACATAGATTTATTTTACCATATTTGGTATTTTTTGCTTTTTTTTTTTTTTTTTTTTTTTTTTTGAGACAGAGCCTCAAGCTGTCACCCTGGATAGACTGCTGTGGCATCACAGCTCACAGCAACCTCCAATTCCTGGGCTCAAGCGAGTCTCTTGCCTCCGCCTCCCAAGTAGCTGAAACTACAGGTGCCTGCCACAACACCCGGCCATTTTTTGCCTGCAGCCATCATTATTGTTTGGCAGGCCTGGGCTGTATTCAAACCCGCCAACTTAGGTGTACATGGCTGGTGCCTTAGTCCGTTGAGCCACAGATGCCAAGCCTACATATTTGTTATTTTTTATAGTGTTCTAGCTTACTTGGTCTTTTGTATTCTGGTCTTTAGTGAGGAATAAATAGGAAACACGTGAGTATCCTCAAATATCTGAGTTTAGTAAAGTTAAAATATATTCTATATTAAAACTACAAATGGTATTTGCTATATTTATATTAAAAAAACCAATAGTGACACGTTTTCACTTTGATAAAGAAAGTGGTAGTTCTGTTTTATTAGTCCAAAAGAAATGTTTTATAAATTTTGTAAAATGCTGACCAGCAATTTGATTCCTCCACTTTAAAATGGTTCAATACTATACGAGCTGGTTTGAAATTACAGCAAGAGTGCTTTAGGTGAGACAAGCAAAATATTTTTGTACAACAAAGATTTTTAAGCAGGCTGTACAAGAAGGTTATTACAAGTTCAGTCCCCACAGATCCCTAGGGTTCTAAGACTGAAATTTCTGGGATAGAAGCTAATCACATCCTTTTACTGAGTATGTGGATCAGTCTGTGAGGCGTCTGGGGAGTTACATGGGCTATTACTTTCTTTAAAGAGTTTACCATTTGATGCAGAGGCACGATAAAATCATATGAAAGCACCAAAAATCTCTAAGCACTTAATAAAATATACTTGGTGATACCAAAAATGTAATTATAACTGTAAAGGGAATGCATGGTTGAGTACTATTTTGGGGAAAAAAGTGGACATCTTACTACTGTAATGCAAGTTTGAGTGCCTGAAAACATTAAAGTGGGCCAGAAGCAGCGGCTCATACTTGTAATCCTAGCACTTAAGGAGGCAGAGACTGGTGGATCCCTTGAGCTCAGGAGCTCAGGAGACCAGCCTGAGCAAGAGCGAGACACCGTCTCTACTAAAAATAGAAAAACAAGTCAGACGTGGTGGTGGGTACCTGTATTCCCATCTACTTGGGAGGCTGTGGCAGGAAGCTCTCTCAACTCCAGGAGTTTGAGGTTCCTGTGAGCTGTGGTGCCACGGCACTCTACCCAGGGTGACAGAGTGAGACTCTGTCTCAAAAAAGAAAAAGAAAAAATGTGTGCTTTATTTATATTTTATTTTATTTATTATTATTATTTTTTTTTTTTTTGAGACAGAGCCTCAAGCTGTCCCCCTGGGTAGACTGCTATGGCATCACAGCTAACAGCAACTTCCAATTCCTGGGCTCAAGCGAGTCCCCTGCCGCAGCCGTCATTGTTGTTTGGCAGGCCCAGGCTGGATTCGAACCCGCCAGCTCAGGTGTACGTGGCTGGTGCCTTAGCCACTTGAGCCACAGGCGTCGAGCCAAAAGTATGCTTTAGAATTTAACCAAACCTTTTCTAGATAAATATCACTAGCATCCATGTATAATCCGGTACTTTTTGGTCTTATTTTGGAGGAGGTATCGATGAGCCCCCCTACCCAATCCTTACAAAGAAGAAATTACTTGTTCTTCATGACTAGGAGTAGTCTCTCTTCTTCTGTAAGCTAAAATTATTTTGTTTTAGTCATGTGAAAAACATCCATACAGATTTTTGGAAGGAGGACAGAAGCTGTGAAAGGAAGGGTGGCAAATTTGGCTTGGGGGAATCTCCCATCAGTGTTAAAGTTGTTTCATTGACTTCCTTTTATCTATGTAGTCATCCAAGCAATAGAACCTATTTTCTCGGTTTCATTAGCTTTAGTGCCATCTTCAGCTTCTGATCAACAACTGAACAAAGTTTTTAGTTGATGGCACCACAGCACAAACAGAGCATTCTTTTCAAACACTTATCACCATTTGAACAGAAACTGTTTTACATATTCCTTACAATGATCTGTTATTTAGACTATATTGGAAATCTTGATCAAAGGCACCATGAGTCGCACTGAATGTTTGGCTTTTCTGAATTTAAGGTCAGCAGTTGAGTGAAGAACTCAAAAAGGTGGGGGGGGGGCTCATTCTTACCTAGACAACAAAAGCCTTTTAGCTAGCCTTCGCTATCTTGTTAGTCTTTTCTGAGCAGTCTCAGAACACGGAGGGCTCGTCAGCTATACTTACATCAAGACTTGTGCTTTTCAAAGTCACACAGGGCCGCACTGAGCCCCATAGGCACTTAGTCCCACTGCTCCAAGCAAGAAGCTGAAACAAAATGATGCCAACTGACTTTAGGGCAATTTCCTTTCCTCGGTGGAAATTTCTGCTGCTTACATTGAATCGATTCACTGAGTGAAACTTGACCTCTTGTTATAGTGCGTACACTTTGAAATGTGCTCGAATAATTCAAAATGAAATATCTGTCGTGTACAGAAAATAAACGCCTGACAGTAGTGTGTCTAGCTTGTTTTGAAAGGAAAATGCATTTAGAATCTGCTTTTTTGGTAAGAAAGCTACATTTACCAACACATTAGATTTGTCTGCTTGTTGTAAAATAATTAAAGTAATGGATTCTAGCAAGGACTATTTAAGCACGTGGTCAGGCTTCCTGTATATATAAGGAAGCTAACATGGGGAAATTACACAATTTATGAAAAGAAAAGAAAATCTCTGTTCCTTAAATTGTATTTTTGACCTCAGGTATTAAAAGGATTATTTCATGTTTTCAGTTTCCTGTTGCGAGTGACACCCTGCTGGTATGTACGTGTGTGTATGGACGGTCCATGGAAGACGGAACATAAACGTTAACTTTTGGTCAATAATTGTTAAAATGCAGGGAAAGTTAAGCAAGTTTAAGAGTGCAAGAGAAAAAATATTTAGAGGAAATTGATATATAATCATGTTTAAAATATATACCTTGTTGTTCTTCCTCTTAAAAAATTTCCTGTTTTAAAACAATTACCTCTAATAGATATTGATCAAGGCTATTCAATTCATACTTAAGGAAAATGGGTTTATGCTTTGAATAATAGAAGATTACTTGCTTATTTTTAATAACTGAAGATTACTTAATTCACTGAAACTTCTTACATTTGTAACATTATTTACTGGTAAGTAATGTTAAACCACGTTGTCTATGTGCAGAGTGGATGCATTGCAATTCAGCCAATGTATCGACTTCCTGATCAATCCTGATCACTGCCTTTGTCTTAATTGAGTGCCAGCTCATGTCAGTGAGATAGATGGCTTTTTAGAAGTTCTGTTTATCTGAACTTAGATACCTTGGTAAGAAATACACTAATGTATCTCATAAATATTACATATTTCTGTATAGAATTCTACTTTATTGAAATAATTCATGTTAGGCATCTCATGTCTCCAGATTTTCTAAAATGCAGGCAGTTGGTGTGAGGGTGGAGATAGGAAGTATTGGCAGAGATAACGCTGCTTCTTCAGAACTTTAATAAATGTAATTAGTTGCATTTTATGCCTTGCCTTCTTTTTTTAATAGAGAAGCAATCGTACTGTAAAAAGAGCAGTTGTTTGAGTATATTATTTAATTAAACAGACTTGCCTTCCTTATTCTTCAAAAAGAAATACAGTTATTCAAAGCATAAAAAGAAAAAACGGATTAAAAATAATGGTCTGTAAGCTTTGCAAAGTGCATAAGAAAACCTCATTAATCCTGGATATTTAAAGTTTAAACAAAATCTAAACTAAATATGAGAAAACACCAGAACAGAAATCTCTTTTCAAAAAAAAAAAAATTCTAAATTCATTCTACTTCTTTTAAAAAACACATTTAGCAAATAATTATAAACATAAGATGATTATCAGAACTCATGTAGTAAGTTTGTTAATAACAGATGCTTTTGTATACAGTAGAGTTTGTGAAGCTGTTAACATTGTTAATAGATTATATTTCTCTGGGTCTGAGCACTGTCCCTCTCTGAGTAAAAGATTTAAATTTTTGTAAGAGATAATAAAGGTTCATCAACGTTCCTCAAATGAGGGCTGTCACCCAAATGGTAAAGTCCATTTCTTAGAAGCCCTTGTCTCTCCCTCCCACCCTCCTTTTCTGAAGGGTAGAACTCAGAAATGGGCTTGCTCATTTTATGAAGGCACTGCTATGATAGCAGAAGCCATAAAAGGAAAGAATTCTTTGGTTGAACAGAAATTAATTAGGAAAAAATGAGGAAGGAAAGAAAAGCTCTTAAGTCAGTGGCTTAAAAAAACGTTCTAACAGCTGTAATATGAGAGAACATACTAACACATTTTTTAATATAATTATATGAAAAAGACATTTTTATATTTCCCTCTTCTAGCATAAAAAGAGTTTTTTGTCAAGCAGTTACAATTTATTCCTTATGGAAACTGCTGTATTATTGTCTGATGGCCATTTTAGATCCATAAAACGAAATGGATTAAAGAAAATTAAACAGTATTTTTAAGTGTCTACAGCTTGTGGCATGTTAACAACAATCTATGTGAAGCAGAACCAAAAATTAAGCTCTGGTTTCCAAGACTTCGTTGTAGTGTAATACAACACCTAGATGTTTAGCTCTGAAAGTTTGTTTTGAAATATAATTTTGAAGCTCTCGACAATTTGGGGAGATAAATGCGGCACAATGAAATGTAAGTTCATTGTACATAATATGTGTTATGATATATAATATATATGTATCTTATTCTAACTTTGTTGTAATTATTTTAAAACTTTGATAAATAGGCTGGGTGGGGTGGCTTATGTCTGTAATCCTAGCACTCTGGGAGGCCAAGGCAGGAGGATTCCTTGAGCTTTGGAGTTTGAAATAAGCCTGAGCAAGAATGAGACCCCGTCTCTACTAAAAATAGAAAAACTAGCTGGGTGTCATGGGCACCTATAGTCCCAGCTACTCGGGAGGCTGCGGCAGGAGGACCACTTGACCTTTTGAGGTTGCTGTGAGATATGATGCGACAGCACTCTACCTAGGGTGAGAAAGTAAGACTCTGTCCCCCCAAAACGCCCAAACTTTGATAAATAGAATGAGTACTTTTGCGAGTCAGGAAAGCTATAGTCTAGCCCAGAACTTGTCAGTAATTGTATTACCTTAGGTAAGTCAAGCTCTTTGGGTCTCACTTTCCATATTTGTAGCTGAGAGGATTAGAAGCCTTTTGGGGAATCTCCAGATCTCTCAAGATTCTTCTTAATATCAAAGTCATTTTCTGATATTAAATTAAACACCTAGAAATGGCTCCCAGTCGACATTTAATTCCCTAATAAACCTTGTGCGTGTCCATGAGAAGAGTCTGACCTGCTGTAGATGAGTCGCACATGTTGCAAAGCGAGGCTTGAAGTGAATCTTTTGAAGTGGGCTGAGTCGGACTTTATGAGCTGTTCTATTGCACATGATTAAATGAGCGAGGAAAAGTGACAAGAAATGAAAGATACTGATTTGACGGTATCAAATGGTCAGGGTGTCAAGACACTAAGTAACTGCAAAGAGAGAAGCATGGTACAGTCCAACGCAAGTCCTCCAGTAATTAGAGCTCCTGGGGGCAAGGCCAGCAGTCCCCTCAAAGCCTCTGCCCTGCCGAGCGCTGCAGGCCTGCTAGGAGTATTTGTGATCTGCTGTGTCCACTTTGTCTGTCCTGATGTAATCCTAACCGAATTGCTTGTAATAGAATAATTTTTAAAAACCTGTATACTGTAAGTAAGAGGAGATCATGTTAAATATTTTGATAGTTTGAGTTCTACCATAATATTACAGCTTTTAAAAGTTGTAAGACTTTGGTTTGTTTGCCTGCTTGCCCTGCTATTTGTGGTACACGTACCTTGCTCTGTAAGCCCTGTCTTGCTTTACTCTGTAAACCTGCCTTTCCTCTTGCTCAGTAAACTTTGTTCTATGCTTGCCTTAAAAAAAAATAAAATAAAAGCGATAAGACTTTTGGTGAATGAAAGCAAATAAGTAAATGGGAATTTTGCAACATGAAAAAAATCAAATCATGAAAATGAATGTAATTCCGTCACCAAAATTTATTGTGAGATATCATGGCTGTTAGCTTGTTTTTAACTTACTAATGCATAGCAGGTGACTTTGATGTGTGATTCTTGGTGGCCTTCCTTCTGGTGGTGGAAGACTGTAACTGTAGCTCAGTAGGGTCTTCTAGATTAAGTGGGCAGGATCGCTCAAATGTCACCACTACATCAGAGTTCTATGCTCTCTACACAGAAAGCTATTCCAGGGAGCCCTGACTGTAATAAGAGGGAGATTTCACCTCTGCAGACTACACTCTTAACATTGCAGCACAATCAGAAACACCACATTTATAGTTTTTAGATGGGTCCACTTAAGAAAGTCAACAGCTGAGGGAGGAGACCCCCTGGGAAAGCAGAAGGGGGACTGGGCAGTGTGTGACCTTGAGCTGAGAAGGCTGGTCATTCCTGAGGGTTTTCTGGGCATGTGTCTGGGTGAGGGTGGTTTCCATCAGCCCCTGCATATCTCAGAAGCTGGTGGTCTGGAAGACTTCCAAAAGGGGGTGGACTGCAGTTTTTCAAGAAGAATAATTAGTCATGCCTATAAATCCGTGTGTGTGTGTGTCACATGCAGCCTACCTACCATGGCCTCCCTGAGAATTGCGTGGCACTAAAGTCCTCTCTGTCTAGAATTATGGCGCTTACTTAGAGCCAAATTTATGAGCAAGTAAGGCAGACATCTGCACATTTGCAAGTAGAATTTTGTGGATTTTTGCCTTCAGGATGAGCTTATTTGTTTTGTTTTTAGAATTTAATTTTCTTAGAAACTGTTTTGTTGCTTCCTTTAGAAAATCACTAAAAGTGACTTTTGAGAAGGGAAGATGAGCGTTTGTTTTGAATTCTGTGTCACATTTTCTTATTTTCTAGAAATATCTTACCCTATACCTACACACTTATTAATAAATTGGAGCTTTGTTGCAAATTTAAAGGAAAGGAAACATACTTTCTTCATTTTGATCTTTAATTTTTTTCGCTCCTAAAGGTGAAATTCTAAATGCCTAGAAGGGACTCAACAGAGACTTCCTAAATTATTCTGCTCTGACAATACAGATATTCTTAAGGATTTCTGGTGTAGTACTGACATATAAATAACTCGCATAACTACAGAAAACAGTGTTAAAAGTCAGCACACCAACATTAGAAACATACACACTGTTCCTTCTAGGCACCTCACCTCTGAGACCCTGGTCTAACACCTGGACACAAGTAAAATTCTGGCCTCTCGTTCAGTGGGGTTAAAATTGGATGTCCTTTAAGGATTTCATTTCATGTGGTTCATAAGAGCAGAATGCTGCAATAAGGTTTATAGGGCAGTGGAAGCAATAATCCATTTATAACTATACTCCAATGAAAATTAACAGACTAGTGGATATTTGAGAATGGAATTTACTTTAAGGGGTCAAGTCTAAATGTTGGGATTATTTCCAAACTCTTTTTTTTTTCTCATATGCTGTTTAAGTAAAATTTTTTATTGAAAAAAATTAAGGCTAATTTATCATCAATGAAATAACCCTGGTATAATCTCCATTTTGCCCTAAACCAAAAAATAAAAAAAACAAAACAGATTGAAAATGGGTGCAGGGGATATTTGAAGATCACAAATTTTCATGGTATATGGAAGAAAAAATTTCTTTTGATATTCCTTAAACTTCAAAATTTTACTTTACTTCATTTGCCTGACATTGATATAGGTCTCCAGGGAATAGAAAACTACTCACCTATTTATGGAATACCTGCTTTGTGCTGGTCCTGTTTTGACGTCCACAGATAGCCTGCCCAACCTGTGATGCAAAAGTCAAGTTCATTTTTATTCCAAGCAGTGGCAGAATGATGTAGAAATCAATGTATGGTCTGAAATTATTTTATGAAAATTTTCACTTCGTGATTAGAGAATTATTGAAGTTGGATGATAAAGATTTCAGCTTTATTGAAATTTCATTTGTATAATAAGAGCTTGAAAGTTTTGATGCATTTACATAAAGATTGAGTCTGAATTTTTTAGGGTAGCAATCAAAGTCCTTTTTAATATGAAACTATCCTTATTCCTTGTCCACTACTAACTCCTCCTTTGAGCTTCTCTGATGTTCTCCTTGACCCCTGGAAATGTGTTTTTCCCACTTTTTTGCCTTTTCTCAGGCTCCTCTGCTTTATGTCCTATTTTGCCATTGCTGGTTAAGTGCACACCGCTGGTTACCAGGTAGTCTCAGACGCTGTCTCCCTTAAAGTGTGACGACAGATGATCCATCCCATTGGAAATTCTTCCCTCTCCTAACAAAGCACATGTCATATTTCAGTTACGAAACTTAGAGCAGTTAATTTTGTCTAGAATTTTTTGTAATCTTTCTAGGGTGGTTAGAACCTAGATATTAGTTAGTAGCAGTACCTGCTAATTTTCCATTCCATCAAATTTACCAGTCTGTGCTTCCCGATTTCTGGTGAGATCAGGATGGATTTCGAGTGTTCCATCCTGAATTTCACCCTGAATACTCTTATCATGTTCCACAAGTCAGAGATCTCAAACCCTTTTCCTATTAGGATTTCCTTTCCATGTTGCAGCTGAGATAATTGAGTTGTCTTCAACTAAACTGTAACTGCATTTTAGTTTAGATCTGCTTTTGCATCACCAGTTAGATAATAGTTTTTATTTTATGATTCTATAAGCCAATACATCATTCTAGTTATTGATTATGTTAATAACTGTTTTAGAGCAAGATGCAACAAATTAGGATCCACAGGTCAAATCAGGCCCCGCCACCTGTTTTTGTATCATGCTGAGAATGGTTTTACACTTTTAAGTAGATGGAAAGAAATGACAAAAAGAAGTGTCATGACATGGGAAAATTGTATAAAATTGTGATTCATGTCCATAAATAGTTTATTGGAGCATGGCCCCCCTAATTTTTTGTGGCCATCTTTGTGCCTCTATGGCAGCATTGAAGAGTTGCACCTGTGTAACCCACAAAGCACAATTTCTATCTGGCTTTTTCCATCAAAAGTTTTTGACATTAGATTGTAAACTCTTTGAAGATGCAGAAGACAAGGGTCATCTTTGTAACTCCCACTGCCCTTTCAAAGTTATGGCTCTTTGGCACTTCTTTAAGTATTTGTTTATTGATCGGTTTGTTGATGTCTTTGCTGTAAGTCAGCTTTGAGCCCTGTGGAGTATCAGAGAGGGCTTTTACTTGGGCGAGATTTCTGCCTTTCATTACCAACTGACACACAGAGAAAGTCAACGGGGATTCAAATAATTTGGGGCCTGGAATGTGTTGATTATTATTTGGATACTTTGGCTAGTTTTCTGACATGTCATTCTTTCATGTTTTCCAGAAAACAGTAACTCTCCCTTGGTGATGTGGTTTCCATTTATTCCTAAGGGTGTTTATCCGTTAGTTTTTGATTAATGGTATGTTTTCTCCCTTCCCAAGATAAGTGTGGGGGATGCAGCTTATCTAAATTACATCTGGTGTGGGTACAAGGGCCGAACAACTGCTTTGTGAGCTAAGCACAGTTAAGTCCGTGGATTTGGGTAAAAAATAAGTAAATAAATAACAAGCCACTGGATCTTTCTTCTATACGCCAGCCACAAAGCCTTCCTAAATTTCTGTCTGCCTTTAGAAAAACAAAGAGTGGGTGAGGATGCCTGTGAAATCTTGTTCTACTTAGGCATGCGAGCTGCCCCAGGAATTACTCACCTAATCCTCCTACCGTGACTGCGTTTCCTTTGCTCGCTGAACTTTAGCAGTTAGATTTCCAGTATTTCTTTCATGATGACATTAAGGTAAGCTGTGTGTGTTTCTACCAGTGTGTTATTTGGCAGTAAGTGTCCCATCACCAGTTTGGAATTTAAGGAGCATTAGGAGGATACTTTTAGGATAGTGTGTTCCATTGATACACAAGGTCCTGAAAAATAAATGGGGCAAATGTGTCAGCAGCATGAAAATGTGTGTAACGTTCATTAAAGTGTTTGTTAAATAATGGATTCAGACTGACTATGTTTCCCAGCCTCTCCTTTGCCCATTATATGTTCTACTAAATTAAAGCTCAGAAACCTTTGTCAGAGTTATAATACTCAAACTGACATCTAATTCCCCCAGACAATAGGTACAAGTCTGTGAGCCTCTCTAATTCTCTCCAGTCTTTACATGCATTGGTTCTTTTGTAGACCTGTTTCATTCAATCTGTTACAAACAGCACTGTGTAAAAGTGTGAAGTTTACCACCCTTGACCAGAGGCACCTTAAAAAACAATAGCATTCCATACATCCCAGGGGCATAAACTCTTAATCTGAGCAGCATTTTCATCTCTAATTACTACATTAGATTTGAAGTCCTGGCTTGATTTAAAAGATTGGCATGTTGGGGGGCTGACCTATTTGGGTAGAGACAGGTCTGATTCCTCTATTTCGTGTGACCCCGTAGTACAGATACGGTATCAGCCAAGCAAGCATCCTATTTGACTTGGGAGTCACCATTTTGTCATAGGTTGGTGATCCTTTTATTACAGTTATGCAAGAAATTGTGTGTTCATGGATTCTCACTCACCTAGATATAAATAGATGTATACTTCAGAACGCTTTTTAGAGTTTAGTATTATGGAGATTGTTATTGAAACATTTATAAATACTGCATCGAATGGCCTCCACAACTTGATGGCCTGCACAAAGCTTTCACTGGAATTAACATAATATGCTTTTTATTGTATGCCATTCCTCAGGATTATACCTTTTTCTACACATCTGATGTTGTAAAACATACTGTGTAAATAATTGATAATAAACAAACAAATTCTACTTTTGCCCTGGTGTACTTCACCAGTTTCGAGACTTTGAAGTGCTTTAAATAATTTATGGCCCTTATTAGAGCAGGCAAATCAAACGGTATCCTTGATCTGAGCTGCTTTTTGTTTCTGAGCAGAATGGTTAAGTGACTCTCCTGATTGGTAACTAAACTGAAAGGCACGGTGGCGCTCGGGCTGACGGGCGCTGGTATATGCCTTGCCCAGGGTCAGTATTTTCACTATGGAATTTGGAGAACTCCAGAATATATTCTGGGACTTGGTGTATCTTTTGAGAAAGAGAAAAAATGTCTCTTCACCACCGTGGTTTTAGTTTACCTATAGCTTCTTCCACAATGCTTGTTAAGATGAGAATTCTGACTCAATATGCGTTCCTTGGCAAAGATACAAGCATGCTGGAAAACATGAACCAAAATATCAAAAGACAGATTATATGATCTTTTTTTAACTCATAAAAGCTTAGGCAGTCTGCCAGCCAGCCAGACTAAATACTCTGCTATGGTACAATAGTCTTTCTTGGGTGTGGAGGCTGGAACCACGTGATGATGAAAAGTGAAGTTTCAGAAGTTATGAAAGATTTATGACGAACATTTTTTTTCCTCCTCGTGGTCTTCTGTGTTATTTATAATTACATGAATCTTAACCAAAGGTTTCATTGATTTCATAATGAATTCAAATAAAGATTTTAGCTCCCTGGGTGACCTTTAAAGGTTAGACTGGTTATGAATGTTTTTTTTTTTTTTTTCTAAAAGTTTTTTATTGTGATGGAATTTATTTTTTACCATGAAAGTATTCAGACATAATTCTTAGGGTCGCTTCAGATTGTAAGTGTAACTGCAAGTCAGATGAAATAAAATAAGTGACCAAAACAATTACACACACACACACGCTCAGAAGGCCTTCTGTATAACACTTTTATTCAAACAAACCATGTAAGAGAAATTTTGTCCCTTTTTGAGGGGGAACCTATAATGGATCCCTTCGATATGATATTTGCCATCTCTTAGAGGGATCTGATGTGCAAAGAAGGCCCCATGGAAAGTGCCTTCTAGGATACTAGAAGGCACTTCTAGAATACTTTCATGTGTGTCTCTGGCCAGGCCTTGATTGCTACAGGATGTCACCTGCCCCTCTGGTCCCTTTGAAGTGATGAGGGAAAGATTTTAAAGTGCTGTTGCAAACTAAGACATGGCTTTTTGAAAGGTATTTGCAGAAAAATACTGAAATGACAGTATATACACAGAGTTTCACTATGCTCTGAATATTAATTACTAATCATAACCCTAAATTAATTTGTCAATATGCTATATTCAGACATTTAGAAAGAAATTCACATGCCAAAAAAAAAATGAAAGATTTGCACAGGTGTTAAATGTTAACTCATATAACTTCAAACACTGTTCCTATTTATGAAGGAAATCATGGCCCTCTGTTACATTCTCAAAAAAAAAAAAAAAAGTCTGTAACCTTGAAAATCTACTGGGGCCCTGGCTAGACCTCAACTCCTGCAAGCAGCTTGTAGCTTTCAAATCAATAACCCTTATGGCAACTTCTTTTCAGGGCCAAGATTAACTGCCCTAGAAAGGGAACTGATCTTGGATTGGGCTTTGTCCCTAGCATCTCATTACTTGGTGTCTCCTAAGAAGTCTCTGCAGGACACTCCTGGAAAAGAGTCCCTTTATTCCCGTGCCATCCCCCGAGGAGCGAGCCTACCTGGGCTGAGGTAGGCAGCACACTCCTTGTTCCCCAAGTGTCTTCTTCTTGAGATTGGAGCCACAATGAAAGCTTTTTGGCTAGAGTTGTCAAAGATCATCTATTCACTGGATGTCACTACCCATGGCCCAGGAAGAGCTGTGGCATGTTCAGGTGCAGGGCACATTGGAAGGGTAGCCTTCAGACAGTCAACGGCATCGCCGATTCAGAAGGTTGGTAACTCACCATTGCCAGGTCTCATTGGGGAGGCAGGAAAAAGCCCAACGGGAAGGATGAGCCTCTTGTCAAAGGTCAAGGTGAGCAAGTCCCTGACACTAGGCCCCTGGCCGCCTCCGTCTCTGGTTGGAAAGCATCACCTGGACCCGAGTCCTCAGGAGTAATGATGTGACTGGGCTGCTGGTGCAGAAAGAACAGAGAACCGTGCCGGATTCTGGAGATTTTTTGAGGTTTCTTTAGCCTACACTGTTACTTTAAGGAAGATTGTGATCATTAAAGAAAGACATTTTTCTCTTTTTCTTTTTGGCTGCCTACACATTTGAAAGGAACATACCATGACATTTTTAAGACAGCCATACCTTGTTACTTTCATTTCTCTGTACCAAAAACGTAAGAGAGCATCACCGACTCCCCTCCCACTACACCTAGTTGGCCTCCATCTTTGATTTCCTCGGCTCCGCGCATGAGCTGCCTCCCGTCAGTTCTGATGGGAAGGAGCTGAGACCTGACTCCTCACCAAGGTTCTTCCTGACTTTCCCCGCCCCTCCTCAGAACTGCTTCTGCCCTTAGTGTCAGCAGGTTATAATTTAACAATTTAAACCCGTTCAGGCAGTTTTCTGGTTCTACCTACGATTGCTATTTCCTATACAAATAATCAACTCCATTTTTAGAATTTTTGTTTTCTACGAGAATTTTTTTTTTTTTTTTTTGAGACAGAGCCTCAAGCTATCACCCTGGATAGAGCGCTGTGGCATCACAGCTCACAGCGACCTCCAACTCCTGGGCTCAAGCGAGTCTCCTGCCTCCACCTCCCAAGTAGCTGGGACTACAGGCACCCGCCACAACGCCCAGCCATTTTTGGGTTGCAGCCGTCATTGTTTGGTGGGCCCAGGCTGGATTTGAACCCGCCAGCTCAGGTGTATGTGGCTGGTGCCTTAGCCGCTTGAACCACAGGCACTGAGCCTCCTACGAGATTTTTAACAGTTACCCTGCAGGAGGTGATTGGTGTTTAACATTTGTTAGCTTGATCCTCCCAAGCAAATGGTTCACTTCTGAACAAGGCTTGAGATTCGTACTCTTACTAGTCAGCATCTGTTATGGCTGTGGGTTGTAAACTGTACCATCTTGACCCTCCTAGCTATAGAGAATCTGGACTAGGAAACAGCCAGTGTGTTCTGGGGGCTGTACTCCCAATTCAACAGAACAAGTTCTGCTTTTTTCCCCCCCAAGAATTCATTTTGCCGTAAGAGGTTATTATTCAGAGGACAAAAAAAAAGTTTCAGAACCACTGCTTTAATTACTTAATAAATACTCAGTAAATAATTATCCCACCATGGCATTGTATGGGGAAATAATAAGTTGCAACTTAATAATAGACAAATAAAAAATGATGTGTAAAAGGCCCTATATGGGTAATGTAGTGAGAGCAAGTATTTTTTGTATATAAATGGTTGAAATAATGACAGGAGCTTTAGTTTTTATTTAACCCAACAGATTTAGATCAGCCCCTAGTTGGGCGCAATGTGCAGTGCCCTTTCTGCAGGGGTGCAGGGCTTCTCAGCAGCCAGAGCTGCTTGTTAACCTCAACCAGCGGACAAGGATCAGGGAGAACTGGGGTAGGCTCCTGACCCCAGGGTGTTTACCCTGGTTCCCTGTGCCTTCCCTGAGCACTCTGCAGGTTACAGCTGTTTTCCCCATAGAAATTCCTAGAGCAACCATGGCTTCCAGGAGCATTCATTTACACCTTAACACGGAGTATTGCTTTAATCAGGTAATCAGATTAACTTTCCCTGAAGGAGGAGGCCCTTTGATTGGGATAAGGTGAGGAACTATGTGAACTCAAGGCATTGAGACAGAAGCATGCCTGGGGCACTGCCCAAGCGGGAGGGGCTAGCTGTGTGGGCACTGGCCTGACCTTAGGGTCCAGCCAACCATTCCAGGTGTGGGTATGAACTGTGAAGGCTTGTTGCTGGTAGTCAATACTTTGGTGAGAAGAGGAAAGGCAAATATCACAAAACTTAAATGACTTATGGCTCTGGGCTGTGACAGACATGGTCAATGGCCTTGGCAATGGGTGGAAGCAACAGAGACAAGTGGTGCAGAGTGGATGTGGGGATGCCTTTGGCTGCAAGGTCAGGCCAAGGCTGCAGAGAGATGGAATAACCAGAGGCACAGCAGGGAGAAGAAAGGGGTAGTGACAAAAATATAATCTGAACAAGGTATAAAGACATGACCTGATACATTGTAAAGGGAAAAATCGAAGTGAGGAAGGAACCAGATGAAAACAGATCAGGATTTATTTCCATAGGAAGAAGCCAAAATCAGATCATAACCATGAAAAATTCTTAACCTGTGAAGTAAGATGACAAGTCCTTACCTACTTCTGCTTTTGCCTCATAAGTATAGATTAGTAAGCTCTGAACAAAAGATTTAAGTATAGCTTATGTAGTGTTGGGACACAGCTAAGAAAGCTGGCCTGTAGAAACATTGCCGTATACCTAGGAAGTGTGGTGAGTGACGGTGGTTGATGGGGACTACATGTAGAGAAACATCACATAATTCATTATTCAGTATCTTAGAGGCAAAAATCACTGCTGGTTAAACTTGCATGGGTAAAATTTAAATGAGTCGAAAATTGACTAATGGAAAAGAGTGTATTTCTGCTTGTGTAATTGGAAAAAACAATAGCTCAGCATTCTGGTTTACCACAGGTGTGAGAATCTAGGTACAAATCTCAAGTCATATTGTACTATGTATGTGTAAACATGGATGGGTTTGATGGAACATTGGTGCATATTTTAAGGTATACTTTGCTTGGATTTTAGTAACGTCTAATTAGTCACTTAGTTTATGGAAAAATTATATTAAACAGACAATAATTTCAAAGGAAGAGTTATCAGAGGTCTGGAATGATGCATATGAGACAGCAACGTAGGGAAATACCAACATTTCTTGGCTAATCATAGAAAATGGATCAGTTCAAACGGGCCATTTTGGGTTTTGCTAGAAATAATAGTACTGAAATAGAAACTTTAAGTATCAGAAGTAGTATTATTGAACCCAATTCATCTTTAAAACTTATTTCACTAACTCAGAATCGAATGCTGAGAATAAAGGGTTTAAAGTAAAAGAAAATATATCCAATTCACACTTCAAGAAAATGAAAATACTACAGACCAAGAGAACATTCTTATTGAGCTTTTTTTTCAATGCTCTCAATTTAACCAGCTGGAATTATTTTTAAAGTACATCCAATTCAACCTTTTAAAATGACAGATTTGCCTTTTAATGGGAAATATGTATTTCATCATAAAGATGGAGCATGGTGTCCTTGGCTATGCTATTCTCTACAGAAGGATGCTCTTTTTTTGTACTCTGTGCTTGGCCTATTAGGAAGAACACAGATTATAGAAAATTAGCTCCTGACATAGATGATGAGAAACATACAAGCAGACTGGTAGAGAACAATTAAAAATGCTAACTGTTCTTTCCAGCTTCCTGAATTCATAATGATATCAGTCGGTATGTAATGAGCAGTCCCTACAAGAGAACCAGCCAAGGAAACAAATGACTTTAGAAATTAGAGTTCCTTTCATTTTTATAATTATTATAATTATTATTATTATTATTATTGCTATTTTGAGACAGAGTCTCAGTCTGTTGCCCTGGGTAGAGTGCCACTGTGTCTTAGCTCACAGCAACCTCGAACTCTTGGGCTCAAGCCATGGTCTGGCCTTCTAAGTGATTGGGGCTACATCCTTTTATAGTTAAAAAGAGATGCCCCAACTTTAAATAACCAAATGGTGCATTAGTCAAGGTAAATCACAAGTTCTCTTATTTGGAGACTTTATGGAACCTTTTAAATCTATATTCATTTCAACTTTGGGAGAGATGGGGGAGTAAAATGAACCTCCAATTTCTAAGGAAAAACAAATAGTTAACTGGTAACAATGGGGGGAATTAAGCTATCTCAGTGTTTATGTTGGAAGCACGACACATTTTCCTTTAAGATTGATGTTCTTGAGACACAGGCCTGACTGATGCTGTTTGACAGAACAAGATTCCTAAGAGGAGGGTAAACATTCAGGGACTCCATAGGACAGAGAGGCTGAGGTCAACCTGGGATGCTTATTCTAAAGAGGGCATTGGGGTAAGGGTCATGAGCAAGTGCTTTGGAGCTGAAAGCATGGGACCCAGTGGGGGCAAAGGACGGACCCAAGGAGATGAGGAGTTAGGGCAGTAGCACGTGGTGGTGGTCTGGGAAGGAGAGTGCTCCCTGCCCACTGTTAGAAACAAGCGGAAGCAACTCACCTCATCGCTGGCTCTTTAAATCCCAGATTGCATTTCGGAACTCTCAGAAGGCCTCAGAAAAACAAAACAAGGAATCAGGCCTGTTAGTCTTAGGTAGACTGTCCAATAAGTACTAAAATTTTGGGAATGTGCCCAAGGGTCTTTAGGAACTAGAAGAACAACTTTGCATTTTAAGGTGTTTTGGTGGAAATGCCAGCCTGACATGCCGTTTTTTTTTTTCCTTCTTCTTTTTTTTCCTTTCTTCTTCTTTTTTACAGAGTCTAGTAGAGTGCCCTGGTGTCACAGCTCCCAGCAACCTCAAACTCCTGGGCTTAAGCGATTCTCTTGCCTCAGCCTCTCAAGTAGCTGGGACTACAGAAGCCTGCTAGAATACTTGGCTATTTATTGTTGTTGTTGGAGAGTTCTCGTTGTTTTAGCAGGCCCAGGTCACGTTCAAACCCACCAGCCCCAGTGTATGTGGCCGGCTGGCTCCCTAACTGCTGAGCTACGGGTGTCCAGCCCAGCCTGGCGTGCTTTATCTGCTTGGTCTCTGAAGCTCTTTTATAATCATGGAAAAAAAATTATCACACTACTTACAATATGTAAATAAAACACTTGGTCTGTGGGAAGCACATTCATTCATTCATTCATTCATTTCCCAAATGAAACAAGTGTCTATGCTATTCTTTGTGCCAGTGGGGTGGGATGAAAGTGAAATCAGACCCAGGACGTGTTGCAGTTGAATTCGAAAGCTGGAAGGTATATAGCTCTATTTCATAGGAATGTGGGTACATGAAAGGGTAAAGAGGGAACTAAAATTCTAAAAAAACGAATGGAAGTTGCTGGTGAATTTTGAATGGACAGCTAGGGTGCCGTGAACGGTACTTTTTTTTTTTTTTTATCAAAGAGTCCAATTCCTTCTTCTCACTAGTGGCCCAGACTCTTCCTGGAAAAGGGCAGAGTGGAGCTTCTGTTGGGCCGCTTATCAGGACACTGAAGGTGACTGCCAGAGAATGCCGTGCTCAGGGACTTAACCAAGCCTCAGGCAGGCCAGAGGTGCAGACTCAAGATCTAGAGAGTTGGCTGGGCCCCGTGCTGAACCATCAGGAGGGTTTGAGGAAGAGGGTGGGTTGAAAGCCTACGTGACATTCCTGAGTTTTGAGAGACAGTGGCGTCGTAACTAAGATGGGTTCAGATAGGCACTCTTGTTCAGCCTTCCTGTAACACGAACTCACACCCCCAATTGCAGGGCAGCGGGTGGGTTTGCGTAAGCAGGGTAGAAGTGTAGGGCATTGCAGAGGAAGAGGAGGTGTTAGCTTCCTCCCAGTCCCCAAAGTGGTGGGAGTCGATTTCTTAAAGAACAGAGGGCTAAGAATGCCTCATGATAGAACTGTCTTGAGGTCGTCAGTGAATGACAAAGGTGGTTGGGAGATTGTGCTCCTTTTCTTGGGCCAGGAGTTTATGCCAGCAGACTTGGCTGGAACAGAGGTTGCTCTCTGGCTTTGCTGTGCCTTTCTCGTCCCTCTTTCCCACCCCCCTCCCTCCCAGCCTGCGAGGGAGTGCTTTGGGGTCTCCAGTGGGGGTTGAGGACTCACGGCAGGTCTTGCTCCAGTGTCTTTGGCAGGTGGCCCCTCGGCACAGGCACAGCCTCCCAGCCCCTCTGGAAGGACATCTGCCGTTGAATTTCTCCATTGCCTGGGCATATGGCCTTGGGCCTCCCTCCCAAAGATGGTGGAAGCACAGAAGACCTCTTGGAATTCCTCTTGGAATCCTTAAAAGATTTCCAGCAGGAGAATGACGGAGAAAAAGAGAAATGTTTCTAAAAACTTAATTCCATCCAAAGTGCAAAATGGATTCAAGAAGGGAGGTGGCTGACAAGCGGTTGCTATCAGCATACACACTAATGAAGTATCCAGGCACTGAAAGTCATGGGCCGAGGGGCTGGGTAATGAAGGGACTGAATCAACAGGACTCAGCAATTAGTCCTCTTTTGGGAGACAAAGGAAGAAAAGTGTCAGAGTTTCTGATGAAGTTTTTTAGCCTCATTATGCTGATAAAACATAAGGAATCCAGACATAGGGTGATAATGGGCCAGTCTGAGACAGATTTCAAATGGTGTTACTACAATACTGACTGAAAGGGTGTTATCTTTAGGTCCATACAAGAGGTAAAATATTTTCAAAATGTTTAATACCATTGTTTTAAGTGTGTGTGATACAACACATTGCAAACCTGTGAAAACATTTATTCCAAACTAATTCGTAATAGATTTTATTGGTGGGGGGGAGTTTATTTTGTTTTTGTTTTTTTTTTTTAGGGAGGAGTAAATAATCCAAAGTGAGTTTGTCTTTAAAATATACTTATAGTAGATAAGTGATCACCTCTGAACTTCCTGCAGCATTTTTTTTTTTTTGAGACAGAATCTCACTCTGTCACTCTGGGGTAGAGTACTGTGGCATCATCATAGCTCACAGCAACCTCAAATTCTTGGGCTCAAACAGTTCTCCCACCTCAGCATCCCCAGTAGCTGGTCCTATAGGCTCCCACCACCACATCAGCTAATATTTCTATTTTTGGTAGAGACAGGATCTCACTCTTGCTCAGGCTGGTCTCGAACTCTTGAGCACAAGAGATCCACCTACTTGGGCCTCCCAGAATGCTGGGTTCACAGGTGTGAGCCACACACCCAGCCCTGGTTATTATTTTAATAAGAGACATGTCACATGGCTCTTGCAGACTCCTGACAACCTTTTCCGAGTTAAAATTACAGATTTGCTTTCAGAAAAAAAAGTTAAATGTAAATATAAATGATTTTTTTTTAAAGCAGCAAATCTTTCTATTCAATGAAAAAGATAGCTTTACTCTTTCTGTATACAAATACATATGGTTGCCTCAAGAGATTGCATTGAGCAACTTCTCTAGAAAAAAAATAATGAGCTCACATTAGATATTCCTGAAAATTGGGTCTGCATTGTTATCCGCTTCCCAGCAAGCTCTGTGGCTTTTTGGTTTCAACAGCTGTGAATCAGCTGATTCTTAGTCCCAGAAGATCTGTACTCTTCTTTATGCTCTTTAGCTTTTCTGAATTTAAAATAACACATTCTACACTAAAATACAGTAAAGTTTCATTCCCCCTTAAGCATCTGACTCGGAAACACCCTACGTTGATGACGGCTTAAAACAGACCAAATGCAAACTCTCCCATCTTGTGTGCTCACAGCCTCTTTCAAACCCTAGGAATTTCCCCACTGCTCCCTCCCTCACATCTCACTCGCCTAACTAGTTGGCCTCAGCCAAATGCTTCTTTACCTTTAATTGATAAATAACATTGTTACTTATTTATCTGGTAACCTAAGCTATTCACATCACCACTTCTAAAACTCTGGTCCTTCAGCTCACCTCTGCATGGGCATCTGATGTGACATGCTCTCCACATGGCTGGTCCCAGGACCTTGGCGTCCTGCTCTTGATTCACCATGAATAGATTTCCTCAGGGCCCCCCAAGTGCAGAGGAGTGTTTCTATGACTGATTTACACCCAGCCCTTCTGATGGTGGTCCCCCTGGGCCTCCCCAAATCACCGTGCTACATCTGGCAGCCTGACTCATTCTGAAGCCCCACTTTCATTCACTGCCCCCTTGGCACATCATTTTCCAGTAGACAGCTCCACCAACAGTTTTATTTATTTGGATATTTATTTATTTGCAAATTCTTCTCCTCACATTTGACTGCTATCTTCCCCCTGTGTAAATTTTTACCTTGGCAGCTTGGGGCATTTTTGGTGCAGTAGGGGTGGGTGTTCTCAGCTCCCATTGGATTAGGAAGCTCCAAGTTCAAGTGTATTAGGTAGACTATTAAAATGTTCAGCCAACTGACAATTAGCCAGGAAAAGTTGAGCTCCACATTTGAAATGAGAACTGCCCATCACCAACCATGGGCTATTTCATTCTTCGTTGAGGCTGGCCGAAATTCATAAAAGCAACTCATTAACTTAGACAATTCACTGAAAGAAACCTCTGTAAAATGAAAAGAAATTGGTTAAACTATGACAAGATCTAATCAAAGGACTGCTTGAATTTTTTCACATTTAAAATATCCACAATACAATTTCACTGTACCCTGATGTGACAGGATGATTACGCTCCTTCCTCAGCTCAGGTTTCCTGGGCTCATAGTGCCCAGGACTGTGGGGGCCAGCCCTGCTCTATTGTTAAGTGTTTTTTGTATCTGTGTTATGCATTTTTTAAATTGCAAATTAGTACGAGGACCCAAATTTTTAGGTTACATTGTTTTCATTTCTAAGGTCAAGTTTGAGCTATATTGAGCCCTTCACCCAGTTGGCATGCTGAACACCGTTACACTGTGCACATCAGGTGAGATCCTGCCCACCAGGGGGCGTGCTGAACACCTCACACTGTGCATATCAGGTGAGATCCCACCCACCAGGGGGCGTGTTGAGCACCCTCACACTGGGCACGTCAGGTGAGATCCCGCCCACTAGGGGGCATGCTAACCACCCTCACACTGTGCACATTAGGTGAGATCCCACCACCAGGGGGCGTGCTGAACACCGTCACATTGTGCACATCAGGTGAGATCCTGCCCACCAGGGGGCGTGCTGACCACCCTCACGTTGTGCACATTAGGTGAGATCCCGCCCACCAGGGGGCGTGCTGAGCATCCTCACATTGTGCACATTAGATGCGATCTCGCCAATCGTCCTCCATCTTTTCCCTCCTCCTCTCTCCCCACACTGTATTTTTGTAGTTTACTTCTCGTTAGCATGTGGTTGTTTGTATATTGGTTTCATAATAACATTGAGTACATTGGATATTTTTTTCCGTTTGACATACTTTACTAAGAAGAATGTGTATCAGCTCCATCCAGATAAACACAAAAAATGTGGAGTCTCCATCTTTTCTTATGGCTGAGTAGTACTCCATGGTGTACATATGCCACAGTTGGTTAATCCATTCATGGGTTGATGGGCACTTATGTTGTCTCATGACTTGGCAATTGTGAATTGAGCTCCAGTAAACATTCCAGTATAAATGTCTTTGTGATAAAATGATTTGTGTTCTTCTATATAGATACCTGGTAATGTGATTTGTGGGATCAAATGGAAGGTTGACTTTTAGTTCTTTAAGAATTCTCCATACTTCTTTCCATGAAGGTTATATTAGTTTGCAGTCTCACTAGCAGAGTAGAAGTGTTCCCAGACTTTGCAATGTGGGCTAATCTCACTGGGGTTAGGTGATATTTCAGAGTGGTTTTGATTTACATTTCTCTGATGATTAAAGATGATGAACATTTTCTCATGTGTATGTTTTGTTTTCTTGTCTGGGGGATGATTGCTTTCCTCACAGAACCGCAGGATTGTTGAAGTATTAAGCGCTACTGCTATCCTGATTCTGCCCAGTTAGAAGCACCTTAAAGCCTCTAGTATGGTGGGGCGCTTATTGATTCAAGAAAATGTCTCCCACTTCCTAGTCTAAGCCTTGAATTCTAGATACCAGAGAGTTTTTCCTGTATGGAGGCTTTTTCTCCCCCTGCCCCATTCCTCACCCTGTTATTTATTGATGTCTGCCATGACGTTGTCTATTCCTCATCCGCCTTGTAGACATGGATTCATCCATTTAACAAGTACTTACTTTAGACCCTTTCACGTCCTGTACTTGCTAAATGTTGGGCACTCATGCTCAGAAATAAAATGGTTTCTGCTCTTTTCTTCCTTCCCTAGAAGTCAATTCCAGATTCTTTGTCTCTTCCCAATAACTCAATTTTAGAATATTTGCTCAGCTCAAGGACTAAAGTATTAGCAAGAGTTACTAAGTATTCAGTTGGGGAACTTCTTTCTGGAAAGAGAATTTGGCTTATTTACCTGAATTCTCTAGACTTTAAAATCCTCATTCTTGCTCCTCCTTTTTTTAATGCATAGAACTCCCCTCTACTATTATTGTCTCCTAAGTGTCTGCATGTTTTCTAATGTTACCCGTTCAATATAAGTGTGAGAGTCTCAGAAATTTGTTTGCTAAATCATCTGGCAAATGGTCTTGTTGAAGTCTGCTGAGTTGCTCAGAGCCTGCAGTTGTTAAGTACTTATT
This sequence comes from Arctocebus calabarensis, assembly GCA_963573935.1. Lineage (NCBI taxonomy): Eukaryota > Metazoa > Chordata > Mammalia > Primates > Lorisidae > Arctocebus > Arctocebus calabarensis. The sequence continues at coordinate 79,238 of CAUYON010065724.1, forward strand.
ACAGGAACCCAACAGGGCAAATTAAGAAAGCTGTATGTTTGCTTGTTATTCGGGGACTATTAGGCCCTGCTTCCTTCAGAGGGGACTGCATATTGGACCTTCTGACCCAAAAGGGCTTGCTGTTCTCTAGTCAGAAGGTGCCACATGGAATCTGCATCTTTGACCTGGCAATAATAAAAGTGATTATCTTCCAGGGGGAGAATGTCCCCTGGCTGCTTTTCATAGTTCTGCCTGCTGGAAAATGTAAAACACTTCTTTAAGCAGCTCTAGGTGCACCTGGTATGTCATATTTTATAACTAATTGGGGAGCTTTTAGATACTTACAAATTCAGTTATTTAGTCCATTTTTTAATGAAAGTGGTTTATACGAACAGGACTCCCAAGTTCACTCTCTCAGTGCAGGGGGAGAATTCCTCCATCCCTTACAAAAAGATTTGTACACTATGAGACTAATATTGAAATTATAGCCAGTGTTTCTACTGCTTTTCTTGGTGGAAGCTCTGAGGCCCAGGTGGGAGGATTCCTTTGAGCTCAGGAGTTTGAAACTAACCTAAGCAAGAGCAAGATCCTGTCTCTACTAAAAATGGAAAAACTAGCCAGGCATGATGGTGGTAGGCACCTGGACTCCCAGCTACTCAGGAGGCTGAGGCAGGAGGACTGCTTGAGCCCAAGAGTTTGAGGTTGCTCTGAGCTGTGATGATCCTGTGGCACTCTACCTCGGTGACAGAGTGAAATTCTGTCTCAAAGTAAAAGCCCCCATATAAATAAGCCCCCACATATCACGTAGGGTACATTAGAAAATAATGAAGGGATTCCTTTAGTCTTGCTAAGAACTATTTATAAAACAAATTTGGAGTGTCTGAAAATTTCTTAGTATCAAAAAGCTTAGGAACATATGCTCAAACGTATTTTGAGTGTATTAACTTTAGGGCTTCCCAAAATGTTCTATCAAACTGGAATCTGTTACTTTCATCATTTAAAAATTTTATCTGTTGTATTGTATTCCACCCAAACTTTTGCATTTGAAACCTTCTTTTGGCCTAGGCCTATGCTTAAAATGCCTTCCCAACAGTTTAAGAGGTTCCTCTTAAGCTATTTCAAAGAGTCATCTGGTGATTTTGAAGAGAATGTCCTCAAAGTAGAATGTTAGCGTGTTCCCTGAAAAGTTTTCATTCAGTGTCAGAAGCTTTAAAATGTCAGTGTTGCAAAAGACAGTTGGCCTTTCCCTTTCTATTACAGATATATGTATATATAATATATATATATACACACACATATATATTTTAATATATATACACACATATATGTTTTAATAATGCAAGCTGCTTAAGCCCAGAGTTAATATCCAACATGCCTTTTTCTAGCAGAAGACTTTGTACTTTATAAATGCTTTATGATGTTAAATATTTGTGAGGAGTCAAGAACTTGCCTTTTCAAAATAATAAAAAGCCTTGGATAATCTTCCGGCCATCAGCCATGTGGCAGGAAGCGATGTGGCCAAAGTGGCCTGCTCACCAGTGGCCAAGAGTGAGCGCCTAACTGCTCTGCTCTGAATCTGCCTATACTTCTTTGTTCTCAGGCCTAACAGTTACTTGTCATCAAGGTTCAGGGGGAGAGGGGGGTGGGGGGTGGGGGAGCGGGAGTCTGCAGACTGTTTCTAGAAAGGACCAGACAGTATTTTAGGTTTTGCAGAACAGGAGTAGAAATCAAGAACAAGAGGGAAAACAGATTATCACAAATAATGTATTGACACAGTTCAAAATATGGTAGTGAGTATAAGGTACTCTGTTTTTGGTCATATGGGTCTACTAATGAGAGGAATGGATCCTTTCTGGCGAGACTATTGGAGTCTGTCCTTTGTGTTTCTGTCACCACAGCCCAAGGGCCGTGCACGAGTAGGTAGAAGCTGGACTTGGCCTGCAGGCCCGTGGTGAGTCCCGGAAGGAAGCTGTTCTGGAGTGTGGCCTTGGGAGCATCTGATGAGGTGTCGCTGGGAGGTTTTTCAGACATCAGAGCCCTGGGTCTTGCAGTGCTTCTCAAGCTCATCTAATTTGGCCTCTCCCTGCTTTTCTTGCACCCTTGGTGTGATGGTAAAGTACAGTAGAAACTCCATGAGGTGATCACCCAGGGGACTGTAAAAACCTGGTCCACACACAGAGGTGGTCACCAGAAGGAACTAGGCCTATAGGATGATGCGTCCATGTAGTCTGTGTGTGTGGTCCATGACAATTAGGTCAACTTCTGGGGTGCTCAGCATAGGGAGGGGTCAGTGTAGGGAGGGGATCAAAGTAGGGAGGGATCAGTGTAGGGAGGGATCAAAGTAGGGAGGGGTCAGTGTAGGGAGGTAGTCAATGCAGGGAGATGGTCAGTGTAGGGAGGGGTCAGTGTAGGGAGGGCCAGCCTTGGAAGACCTATTGTATTTTTCGTGTCTTTGGGAATCTAGCACTCACCTGCTCCTGCATCTCTGCCCTGAGTCTTTATTTCCTTCAGGTTTCTTTCCCCCCACCCCTGCCAAGACTGGGTGCTGTGTGCTGTACCCCACTCCCCCCGCTATGCTCCTGCCCTCGTGCCCTCACTTGGGTTGGCTGTTCCTTCCACATCTTCAGCTCTGGCCTTGCAGAGATGCTAAACAATTAACGGCACTCAAATCCTGAGGAGTTTCTTTAATTCAGGCTATCAGAGTTGAAAACAGACGTTACTTCAAAATATGCTGCTTTTCCCACCTCACCCGCTTTAGTCAGTGGCTTTCCCCTTATTCTCATTCACACCCAGAAGCTGTCACTTAGTTCTGTGCTGTCACTTCACGTCAAGCATCCTCTTCCTTCAAAAATTTTATTTGATTATTTCGATCAAATTGTTTTATATTTATTCCATTTAGGAATATTATACTTGTTTATTTTATGATTATGTTTCCTGGGGTTCATCTTATTTCTAAGATGTCATGGATTTGTGCCAAATTTTTTAAAGTGTGTTAAGCTCCAGCACCTGCCAAGGCTCCATAGTCCCTGATTGGGAACGGGGCCTTGATGTGATCTTCTGCTGACCCCCAAACTGTGCTTGATTCTGCTGGGCACCTCCTCTCTCTGTCCCCTCTCTGCTCTAGACTGGAACCCCAGGCTCTTCCTGCATCTGATTTTGTCCATGCCCTTCCCTCCGTCTGGATACTCTCCCCAACACAGAACATGGTTTCTAGCAAAGAGGACGACCTTCCAAGGGAGAGGAGACCTCCCGTAAATGGAATCATGTGCTGTGACTCAGGGCCAACCATGGGCAACAAGGGCCCTGCCCTTGTCACTGTCACTCATTTTCTCTCTACTTTTAACCCCATCCCCAGAGGTGATATCACTAAAATAGGGAACAAAGCACTGTAGCATTCTTCTACTTCTTTTTTTTTCTTTGTTTAGTAGGGATGAGGTCTGGCTGTATTGCTTAGGCTGGTCATGAACTCCTGGCCTCAACGGATCCTCCCTCCTTGGCCTTCCAAAGTGCTGGGGTTATAGGCATGAGACCGGACACGGGAACCTGGCCAGTGTAAATCCTCCTAAAGTTAGTTTCTTTCTTCAGAATAAGGGCAGGAACCAGGATTCTTTTTAAGAATAGGATAATATTCATAAAACTGAACCCACGAGCAGAAAGATATAGCTGTTGTTTATAAGAAGAATAAACACAATACATTCATTGTTTTTTATACTTTTGTCTTTTTTGTTTTCTGGTCGAATCAAAGATGATGTTTTGGAGGAAAAACTAATAAATTAGATTCAGATGAGTTTCTATGATTAATTATGCCATAATTAAATATTAACCACCACAGTATGTCTTACATTTATGCTGTGGCTCCCTTTTCTATTTGAAAATTGCTTAATTATATACAGAAATAAGTCTGAAAATAGGCTATAGTCTGAAACTGAATTTGAAAAGAAATTTGATGTGTACATGAAAATAGGACTGAATGTTAACCACTTAAGACTTGGTAGATGATTCACAAATCAAATCTATTGCCATCTATAAAAAAACCTTATCAAGTAAATCACTTTCTTATTTTTTTAAAGATCCAGAATCAAGTGTACTAAAATTAATTTTTTTGCAATGCTAACAATATTGCATTTTATGCTACTAAACTTACTTTCTGATTTGCCAGAGAAAATGTATCTTATCTTAAAGACATTGAGTTGTTTTTGGATTTAATTCTTTGAAAACTGATCTTTTACTTACCATGTAGCTTTGTATGCGTTTCTTAGTCCTTGCCAGCGGGACTTGGTTTATTCATCTGTAAATGGGAGATAGAACACTTACTGCAAGGTTTTTTGCGGGGATTAATGTGTTATTGTGTGCAAATCACATAGCATAGACCCCAACACACGTCAACAAATGGCAGCTCTATTACATGTTTCTTAAATTAATATCATTTATTAAATTAAAATGAGAAGTTCACCAGACTTCATGCATATTTCTTAACCGCTGTGAAATAAATGGGATTTATTTTTAAATTCTCATTACGGTTTTGGACATGACAAGGGCAGAGTAAATGCGTAGGAATGCCCTTATCTTTTTATACAATGCATACAAGGTCTATATGTTTTTCAAGTGAATCTGAGACTGACAATGGGTTGAGGCTGGCTCCCCCGAGCACTCAGAGTCCAGCCCTGCCACCCTGTTTCCAGAGATAGAAATCACATACCCACAACATCAGGCAGAGTGGAACAAGCAACTTGAAGGAGAGCGTGGCAGCTGCAAATATTGCACCAACAGCTAAGCATGGCTGTTGGCCTCCTCTGCTGAAGTCTCTCATGTGCTCTGGCTGTGACTAATAATAAAAGGTCAGCCATTGGACGCTCTCTTTATCTCAGCTACTTAAAAAAAAAAAAACTTATGTCAAGTGAGCACTTTACATGTTGTTCACCCTCTTAGCCAGTGCTTCCTTTGAAGCTGAAATAGATTGCTTACGTGAAATGTGAAATGCTCTGAGCCGGTTCCACAAAGTTTCTCCTGTTGTTGCTGCTTGCCTTAAAGCTGGGCCTTCCTAATCCTTTGATCCTGATACCACTGAACTCTTTGGGAATGTAGCAGAAAGGACAGAGTTGAGATTTTACTGTGACAAGTGGAAGAAAATCAATTTTGACTTCCCAAAGATAGAACTAGTGGTGCAAAAGATCTCTAGCCCCAGTGGACTGTCTGCTGTTGCCACCTTAGGTGACTAAAAATGCTGACATGGCATAATGCCATGTGGACAACAGGAGACAATTTGTTTTCTTTACTCAAAGAATAAAAGGACTTAAGTCTGATGTTGAGACCGCTTCACAAACAACAGCACCCTGACCAGCCTACTTATTCCTTGTATTTGCTTGATGTTCCAGATTTTAAGTCCCCCTGCATTCCACCAGAGGATTTGCATGTTGATGAGCAGTTAAAAGCACTTGCCTGTAAGTTTAGGTGGAAGACTGTTTCTTACTTCTGGAAAACCAGATCTTCCCTGTAATTGGCAGTCCTGGTATAAGTAGATATTCTGTTAAGCTTCTAAAGAACTTCTAAGAACTTACTAAGTAATTGAATAAAGCGGAGTGCATTTAGTCTTATAGTTGCAGCATATTTTAGAATATCATATAACCTATGAGTCAGTTCAGATGTTATATGTAAGTGATAAAACATGGGATAAAAAGCAATATTGGAAAGAAATTATGTGAATTACTATACCACCCACTACTACAGTGCGTGGCAATTTAGTCATACTTTTTCATAATTATACTGTTGAAGAGTTGCTTACAATTATTTTTATCTTCAGAACAAAGCCATTATACCCCAAAAGGTGCAGAAAAATTAAGATAGCCTTTCCATAATTCATAGCAAACATGGTTATTTGGAATTGTATTTTTGTCTGTTCTTAATTATTATCTCGATTCAACTCAGTTCAACGGTGATTTATTGCCTTTGAGAGCTGCTGGTGAATGTCTCATTAGAGAGCGCTACTCACTGATACTGTAGGACGCAGATGAAGGCATATTTAATGTCATCTCAGTAATGGAAACACTGCTTCTTAAGCTCTATTTGTATGCCCCAAATTCTAAGCAACAAACCAATCCCTCTATGATAATAGAATTGAAAAATTAGTCTATATTTTTTGGTCGTTGTTTAGATAAAAGAATTGCAGCCTTCCTTAAATGAGAGGAAGAGATACGTGCAGTTTGGGTAACTAGGGTTTAAATCCACATAAAAATCTGGATGTATTAGGGAAGCATTAACACACCACATATTGGAAATAAAATACAGTTCTAGTTTTTCCTATCCTTAAATATGTGGCTTACCTTGAGACATTCAAGAAAGTAAAAGAAATTTAACTGCAACATGACCAATACGTTTTGTTGGCTTCAGACATGAATTATAATTGAACTGTATCCTTGGAAAATTTAAAAAGTTGAATGGACTTTATAGCTTAAAATACGAAGACTTATTGGGTGGCACCTGTGGCTCAAAGGAGTGGGGTGCTGGCCCCATATACCAGAGGTGGTAGGTTGCAGCCCTGCCCTGGCCAAAAACTGCAAAAAAGAAAGAGAGAAAAAAAAAAGAAGACTTATTTTTCATTCTTGATCAGAAACATGTATTTACTACTATCTTTCTGGATGTCCATAGTTAACCTGCATTCAGGAACGTAAATGCTATTTATCATATTTATTTTTAAAAACATCCTCATGAAGTCTGGATAAATGTTCTCTCTAAATGTTTCCCTATCAAAAAATTTATAGAAGTTATCAGATGTGATGTAAATGAAGAACTTAAATTTTGCCAGTGATTACATTATTATTAACATAATTCTTATGTCTGAGTGGTAGCTTTTGGTTTTAGATTTTTATTATAAATTAAATTTATTCTGCGGTGTTGTTAAAGTAGATGAGGGTTATAAATGTTATCAGTATGTAAGAATGCATTGTCGATTCTCCTCATTTATCCACATATGATAATTTGCCACTACTTCAGTCCCTGCCCCCTTAACTAAATCATGGCACACAAATGAAATTCTAGTTAGAGACAAAGAAAGTGTCTGCAAGGCCATAATCACTTACCACGATCACAAGCGTGAAACTCTACAGTAAAAGAATACCTTAGAAACTTCTGAAGAAGTGGCTCTAAAGTAGAGTGCAAATGAAGTGCGGAGAGCCAGTGCTGTCCCTGGGCTGTAAATGGTATTTTCAAGAGCTTTAGTAATGGACAAGGACCCCAGTCTAGTTGAACAAATGTCATTAAGGGAAAAGTGTTGTGCAAGTGACCGACTCCATCTTTATTAATGAAAAAAAGAAAATACGATGCCTCCAAAATGAGGCAGTTAGAGTTGAATCGTGGCAAGCTCTATCTTCACGAAATTACCACTTCACCCCAACTAGTTTTTAAAAAAATATGCAGCTGAGTCCTGATAGGAGCATTGTGTTCAGTCCAGGGTGTGTTACTGTTTTGCTTTAAAAAGGGTGGTGTTTTTCAACCCACATGATTTTTTTCCTTAAGAAAAGAAAGATTTGCCCAGTTCAAAGCCGATCAAGATGTGTTAGGACATCTTTACGTGAGGGCTTTCCCTTAGAGAAGCCGTATGGAATGGTGAGCTGTCTGCAGACAGAGCGCGGGTTATGGAGAATCTGTAGTTCCCACAGGCCCGACACACCAGTGGCAGCAGGCCTTTCCCTGAGTGCATTCTGCTGCTTACAGACTGGTCGTTTTATTCATACCTTGCTCTTATCAACAGAATAATCTTGGACTGCAAATGATATTGTTTCACTTATTTTCTCTTCTGCCTCACAGTGAGGTTTTTCAAATTTCTTTGATCTCTAGATACTTTTGTACGCTGTGGGCTCTCATGACTTCAAGACTCCCCTCTTCAAACTCACCTTTGGAGGTGATAAAACAATTGGAAATGAAGACCTGGTCTTGAGGGAAGGAAAATCAGAGCAGGTGAAAAGGACACTGCCCCGCCAGTGTGGGTCTTAAAGTTTATGGAGAATTTCCTATTCTCTGCTGAACATCCCTTTTTTTCTTTGTTCATTTCTCCAAAGGCCAGGGAATAATCCACACGTGCTCGGTCATTACACACCAGTGGAAATGGAAATTCAGCTATATACCTGGGTCACTACAAAAGTTTTGAGATACACACAAATCTAAAAATGTAAAATCTATACAGATGGAAACAAATGAAGCCCTCCCAGCAACACCAATAAGCTGAGCAAGTTGAAACTTGCACAGGGGAATCAGAAAGGCTGCTGTCAACTTCGTTTCTTGGAAGTGAAAAGTGGAACAGAACATCGTCTTTCTCAAAACGTTAATAGTGACCCACATATCTGTCCTTGTATTTACTAAATAGAAATGATTGGCAGCACACCAGCCTCAGATGTGTGGTCTCCAGCTAGGTCAGACTGTATCCACAAAGGAGGTGGAAATACTCTTCGTGTCAAATCTCCTGGTGGTTTCTTTTGGGTTCAGACTACTACACATGCCTAAAAGACACTTCAAGGTTCCAGGTGAGCGCACAGTTGCCATCAAGGTAGCGTGGTGCAGTGTCAGCTTGCCGGGACCCCACGTGGTTCTGCCCAACTGCCCTCGCACTTCTGCTGCTTTAGGCCTCCACAGTCTGATGGCTTACCCTGCCCGGTGGCTAGTCCTGAGAAGTGTAAATCATCTTGGTGTCAGCTGGAGTCTGATACTTCGTCATTTACCTGTCAATTTGGTAGCTCCACCTCTGTCATCAGCGCTGCCTGGGAGGAAAAACAAAGGCACATACAGCTCCATACGCTTTGTAACTGAGGGGTGTGCATCGTACGTAGGATGTCGCTATGTTGTAGACATTATTTACTAGAAGTCTGCTGAGATTACACCTGTATCTTCCTTCCTCACCACTGAATTCCTAGCTCCTAGCATTGTGCTTGGCACATAGTTGGTGTTCAATAAACGTTGAACTGAATGAGTGAGGACGATGCCTCACTCACTTGCTAGCATTTTCCACTGTGTTTGGACAGTGCTGACATACTTTAAATCCTATAAATGATTCAGGTCTTTTCTACAACAGTGGCAGACTGGTATTCTATTAAAGCACTCCAGTGAGCCCTCTTTGTAACCCAAGTGTTTACAGAATGAAAATGGCTCTGATTAGGCCAGGTGCAGTGACTCATGTCTGTAATCCCAGTACTCCGGGGGGCTGAGAAGGGTGAATTGCCTGAGCTCAGGTGTTTGAGACTGCCCTGAGCAAGAACGAGACCCCATCTCTTAAAAAAGAAAAATAGCCAGGTGTGGTGGCAGGCACCAGTAGTCCCAGCTACTTGGGAGGCTGAGGCAGAATTGCTTGAGCTGAGGAATTTGAGGATGCTGTGAGCTGTGGTGCCACAATACTCTACTGAGGGTGACAAAGTGAGACTCTGTCTCAAAATAAATAAATAAAGAAAGAAAAAGAGAAAAGAACAGAAAATGATTCTGATTCAGACTATTTCTGGTGTGAACACTATAGTTAATGTATAAGTACTCCTTTTTTATTTCACCATCATTTATATTCATAACTTTTCTGCAAAGTGGTTATCAGAATAGTACCATGGCAGAAAAGATAATGAATGGTCTGTGTGGAACTTGTCATGTGAGGTTGAAGTACCTGATGGTTGTATAAAATATAATTATGGCATGTGTCTGAATTTTTTTAAAGAAAACTATCCAATGAGCGCTTGCCTAACTAGTACCCCTTTGATGACAATGAGTAACCTTCTGTGAATCCTGACTGCATGCCAGGTTTTTGGTTTAGACACTTTATGGGTATACCTCTTTTAATCCTCGTAATACTTTTGTGAGATGGGTAACATTATTATACCCATTTAACAGATGAAGAATCTGAGGCCTGAAGATATTAAATAAATTGTCCAAGGCTATAAAGCCAATACTTGGTAGAACTGAGTAGTCTGGCCTGATCTGATTTTTATGCTTTTAACTTATATGTGATATCACCATATATATTATTTGGGATTTCCCTTTGAAATTATTCTTTTTTTTTTTTTTTGGCTAGGGCTGGGTTTGAACCCGCCACCTCCAGCATATGGGGCCGGTGCCCTACTCCTTTGAGCCACAGGCGCCTCCCTTGAAATTATTCTATATATCTTTATATCTTTTATTATTCTTTTATATCTTTATTTTTTGAGGCAGAAAAACAGAGTTTTTTTGCAGGTATTAAAGTTCCATGAAGGTAAAGGTGTTCTCCTTAAGAAAAAGGAAGATTTTAATTAAATATGGAAATCTTATGAGTGGGGATTAAGTTGCCCCCCAAGGAACTGTAGCAAGCTGGTCAACACACGGGGAGGACCATAAGGAACGAGGCCTCGGTGCCGAGACGTGGTGCACGTCCAGTCTGCGAAAATCAGGTCAACTAAAGGAGGTGGTCAGTGTAGGGAGGGGTCCTGGTGTAATGTCCTGAAAGTTCAACCATAATTAAAGGACTTGAGTAAGACAGCCATCATGACAACAGTAAAGAAAACCTTAAGTAACAGTTAACATTTATTTGGCACTTTCTACATGGCAGGAAATGTTCTGGTGCTTTAGGTGCCTGAATTTCTTCTTCTTCTTCTTCTTCTTTTTTTTTTTTTCTTGAAGCACAGCCTCCCTATGTCCACCCTGGGTAGAGTGCAGTGGTGTCATAGCTCACAGCAACCTCAAACTCTTGCATGAGTTAGCAATATAAACCTCAAACTCTTGACCTCGAGTGATTCTCGTGCCTCAGCCTCCTGAGTAGCTGGGAATACAGGCTCACACCACAACATCCCGCTAGTTTTTCTATTTTTAATAGAGATGGGGGCTCACTCTTGTTCAGGCTGGTCTCAAACTGAGCTCAAGGGATCCTCCCACCTCAGCCTCCCAGAGTGCTGGGATTACAGGTGGAGCCACCATGCCCAGCCCAGGGGCTTCTTTAAAATCCAATTTTAAACTATCTAAGTGATGATTCAAAATGATTGTTTCGGTTTATATTGCTAACTCATACAAACTGACATTTATTGGGTTACACTGTCAGTTAGTTTAATGATAAAGTATGCTCACTTTCCTAAGAGGGAGGAATGAATACCTCTGTCTTAGAAAATCTTTTTTTTTAATTAATATTATTCGTCAAGATTAGGCTGAATGTTTCATATGTCTCTGCGTATTGTGTTTTTCAATTTCCTGGAGAACCTTTTGCACAGATTGACTTTAACTGTGGGCCTACCTTGTGAAAGGAAGAACTTTTCGCGTCCTTTGGACTGAAGCACACCTTCCATTCAGAAGTCTGCTTGCTCCAGAAGAGAAGGGTCTGGTCTTACTCTCCTGACAACTGAATGTGTCCCTCATCCTCCTCGGTGTCCTGCCGTCTCTAGGATCTCACCACTCAGCGTCCGGCCATTCCAAGCAGTGTCCAGACATGGGAGCAGCATGCTGGGGCCAGTGTCACCATGGACTGATAGGAAACTGCCCCAGAGAAGGCGCAGCCAGAGATCATTTGACAGGGAGAAATATTTACTTACAAATCCAACGGTTGGGTAGAAATAGGAGTCTCTGATTACGTGACATGGTATTTTATAATTGCCTAAGAGCTAGCAGATGTACAGTGTACCTGAACATGTTTACCAAGACGGTGGGTTCTCCCTGTTTCAGTTGCCCTTCAGGAACTTGTAACGAATCCTTGCAATAGGAAACAATAATCAGGAACTATATGCAGGTCATCGTATAAAGAAGACTTTTCTTCGTGAGACATTTATTATTATTATTATTATCATTAAAGTGTTGAAGTTTATAAACTGTAAGTTTATAGTTGTAGAGTCAGTTTTAAGCCCCAGCACAAGAGACAAAGAAAGGCCTTTTTTTGCTGATAAGGAAAAACCAGGTTGGTGAATTTTATCCACCAAAAAGACGGTGCTTCCAAGAGTGCTTGAGCCTGTCTATCTGTATGTCTTTTAGCAGGGTTTTTTACCCTTTCACTTAATCAAAAATAATGAAGATTTGTGGGGCGGTGCCTGTGGCTGGAAGGAGTAGGGTGCCGGCCCCATGTGCTGGAGGTGGCGGGTTCAAACCCAGCCCTGGCCAAAAACTGAAAAAAAAAAAAAAATGAAAATTTATGTATGTCAAGTTACTTAGCATTCTCTATGAAAGCCGTGACTGGTGTGTGTGTGTGTTTGTGTGTGTCTGCTTAAGCGCCTTACCGCAAATCCAGTTACACTGCTGAAGAAAAATGTTAACATTTTAAAATAGTTCTTGATTTCATTTGTGCTGATTTTATCAATATAATAATAAAAAAGACTCTGTACATTTGTTACGTGTGATAAACAAGCACTCTGTTCTTCAGAGGGCCCATGCTACACGTTAGCCACTTTAAGCTCAGAGAATCCGATGAATAATACTGGAATATGAATATTTGATCTTTTTAAGGATTTGCTGTGACATTTATTTTGTAAAGACTGGAAGCTTTATAGAAATTGAACCTTAGAGAACTGCGTTGCTGTCCCTAAATGAGGGGATAATCTAGGGATTGATACGTAGTAAAAAGTGGCCACAAACCAAAATCTGGTGGTGGACCACATGGGAGACGATTTTAGAATAAAAATGCCAGAGCTAAAATCATGATGCTGCTGGCAGCCTAACGCTGGAAACTATATTAGTTTCCATCTTTTCAATGTGGTCTCGTATAATTAACTAATATATGTACTGCTGACTTCCATTATATTCTCCATCCATTTGGGGGGATTGTGATTCATATATAGGTTCAAAATTCAGGTAACTGCTAATCTTTGAATGATTGAGTTAATTAGAGGACAGCATCAGTCTAAAATTTCAATCTAAAATTTAAAATCCTTTTAAAAATAAAAATCCTGGCATTTGATGTCGTATAGACTCCATCTACCAGTAAGACATTTTCGGCTAATCATCAGTCTTCAGCACATATTGTATGCAAATGTCATCTTCTCTTTGAAAATACCTTTTGCATTTTAAGCAAGATCCTATTTTGACAGTTCTTTATGCTTTGGGGGGAGAGTTCTTGTGGAGAGTTAAAAAAAAAAAGTGTCTTGAGTTTTTGCCTTGGCATATTCATCTTAATTTGATCATTTCTGTTCTATCACAGTTAACCCCTCAATCAGATCACCTAAAAGTCCTTGTTAAAGTTCAAGACTTCCATCAACCCCCATCAGTGATTCTGAGCAGGAGGTTTACACATGTTCAACCACCGGAATGAAAGTTGTTCTTCAGGATTGCCCTGGGGGGTTTCTACTGCATTTTTGCCAATTGAATTATGATGTGAGATGGCATGAATATTGATCAAATTTCTAAACTGAATTTCCCAATTTTTAGACTGTGGTGTAAACCAACCCCCGGGTTGTCATAACCAATTCACTATGTTTTTAACAATCGTCAGTGAAGCATGGAGGTCTTTAAAACTCATTGAAATGTAGAAAATTATCTGCACATATGCTATCAACAAATCTCTCTTAACTCCGTCCTCCCCACTTTCCAAACCCACAACCAAACTCACAGGAAGGGGATTGGTCAGCGATTCTGCGTGTGTGGCTGTGTGCATTTTGCTTATTGGTTTGTATTTCCTTTTCCCAGTCTTATATTTGCGAAAATATAGGTGGGGAATGTGTTAATACACATCATAAACATAGAATAAAGGAGAATAGCATGGTGCCTTGGTTAGTATTTCATCTTTGCAAAGTGGTTTTGTTTCCTCTAAAGAGAAAATAGGAATCACACGTCATCATTAGCTTTCATTTTCAGGGGCAGATTGTATGTTATATCTATTAAGAACGCTCTTCCCTCTAAGTTTTTCCCGTTTTCTGTCTAACTTGTAGCTATTTACTTTTATTTTAATACATTTAATTTATGGAGGGATGAGAGAAAGACCTTTCACATCTGTGTCTGCCATGGAGAATGTTCATAAAATGAAACATAAATTTGGGGTTGCTATGTGCCATAGTTCAGGGACCCAACTAGCCCTCAAGGACACAAGCCCACTCGTGGGAGTCCTCCAGCCCCAGCTATCCTTTGGAGTGAGCCAGGCATTTTTATCTTCTGGATCTCACCCCACTGGCTTATCAGTAACAGCTTGGGTTTGGTCTCCATAGATAGGAAGCAGGTTTTGACCAGCTGAGCAGTGTTCCCATGCATTCAGATCCTTGCCAGTAGGAAAAGAGGGAGGGAGGGAGGGGAAACAGGGAGAGAGAAAGAAGAAGAAGAGGAGAAATAAAGAGAGAAAAAGAGAGGAGAAAGAAAAAGGAGATGGGCAGGAAGAATGTGATGGAAAGAGTACAGTACCTTCCTTACCTTCACAGTTTTGGTGAAAACAAGTTAATTGCTGTTAACATCCTTTTTCCTGCTAGCATGTTTCCTTCTTGTCTGCTATGGAGAATCTTGTATTTTTTCCTCAGAATTGCTTTGAGCAAGAGAAGAATAGCCTAAGAAAGGAAATGTAGATACTAAATATTACTAGCTTTAAAATATAACAAAAATATTCGAGATTTAAAACTTTGGTAGCACTTTTAATGACATTTTCTTCATTTGGAAGTTCTAGCATTTGCTAGAGGTGACAGATGCCACTGAGCCTGTCCTCAAATTAGAAAATAGCAGTGAAATCTGTTAATGATGACAATGATAATAACAGATGTATTACGTGCTCACACCTCACAGTTTACAACCTTCTTTTAACACAGCGGACATGACCTCATTTGCTCCTCAGAAAGCCTCTGAAGAAGAGAGCAAGTAGTATCTCTCTCATGTAAATGAGCGGACGGAGGCTGGGGGACCTTAAGTGCCATTGAATGCATCTTCGCAATTGCCCTCTGCTCTAGGTGGTTTCCTGATAGTGAGCGTGTGAGTTGGAGTGGTGAGTGTAATCACAGAACACTACCACAAATGGAGATGGATTGGGACAAAAAAAAAAAAGGAATGGACATGACTGGAAAATGATTAGTGCTTCTGTAGACCACTTGGCAGCTCAGGGGTTGCCCTCCGTGTCTTAATATAAGCAGTGCAATGTCCAGCAGATAGTTCCAGCCTAATTAAAGTGATCTGTTGTGACGATTTGACTGGAGGCAATGGAAGAAAGATGGTGAAAATGTCCTTCCAGTGTTCTTCCAAGATTATTCTCTTTTAGAATCCAAAACTTGAGAGACCGTCTGAAAAACGATTATAGCCTGCCTTATTTTATGTACTCCACAGTGTATATTACCAAGGTATGAATGGAGCTGCTCCCTAAAAGGTTTTAAGTATCTTTCGGATTCATTTCTTTAATATTTTAATTGAAACACAAGGCAACCTCATCTCACAGTTTGTATTTCTGGTAGGTACATGTGGTTCTTTAATTGGTGTGTCCGTTCTTTTTCTTACCAAATGTACTCCTGAATATGAATAAAAGTGGCAGAGTTAGACAGCATATGGAAAAAGAAGTCCTGGCTTTGGTAGTTTTACTGCGGAGAGTATCCTATGTTTTTTTTTTTTTTTTATAATTTTATTGAATCATAATTCTGTACATTGGTGCAATCATAGGGCACGATTAATATACATTCATAAATGTTTTGATCGTACTGTTACAGATCGCCTTCATGGCATTTTCTTGATCACTATATAAAGACATTGATACTCTACATTTAATAAGTTTCACCAGTACCCTGCTAAGATGCACCGTAGGTGTGATCCCACTAATTGCCCTCCCTCCACCCATACTCCCCCCTCCCCTCTCCTACCT
>CAUYON010065726.1:0-45374 GCA_963573935.1 Arctocebus calabarensis
TCTTTATATAGTGATCAAGGAAATGCCATGAAGGATATCTGTAACAGTATGATCAAAATATTTCTGAAGGTATATGAATCGTGCCCTGTGATTGCACCAATGTACATAATTATGATTCAATAAAATTATTAAAAAAAAATACACTACTGGGATCTGATGAAACTAAAAAGTTTCTGCACCACCAAGAACACAGTAAGTATCGCTAGCAGACAGCCCTCAGAATGGGAAAAAAATATTTGCAAGTTTTGGTCTTTTATAAAGAAACTTTCTAATAAAATTCACATGACTCAGATACAGAAAAGAAAGGTTTTGTTGTGGCATAAAGAATGCAAGGTATTTAGTTAGGGTAATTTGTTAGCTACCAAAAAATATTCTAAGAATTTAGGAAACAAAAGAAGGGAAAAATGGTATTAAATGACAAAGAAAATCAACAGCAAAATTTCAAGCATGCTCAGCTGAATGAAGGGACCACGTGGAATAGTGTGACACATTTGGCCATTAAGGAAAATCATAGAAATGAGTGTGAGAAATGGCTGGACAATTTTATGGTGGGGGGTAGGTAGAATGTGCAAAGTGTGGATGCATAAAGGTAACAAAGAAGGGAAATGGGAGGAAGAGTCTTACAGCAATCTACCTTTATTAGGCCAACGATTACTGCTCACCTAGAATTTGCTTCTCAGGCCTATAAAATACCTGAGCATTTTAAAGGGAAATACTATTGCTACTTACAAATGTTTTAGGAGGTATATCTTCTTCAAAAGTTTTGAGAAAACATTTTAAATGGAAAACTAAACTCCCTTTGCTTTCAAAATTGATTCTATAGGTTAACTCTATTTTGATGCTATAGATTAAAAAAAAGAAAAAGTAAAGGCTGCAGTTCAAAACATTTGAAAAATAATGAAAAATAAAAATGAATAATTTATTTTTAATTATATAAATTTCTATTTAATATATATTTTCACATAAAGGAAACCAAGGAAACATGGACCAAAAAAATCAAGGCAATTATCAAATAAATATTATATTCTCAACCATAGAGATATGATAGAACCAAAGTAAATAATTATTTTCTTTCATTACTCACTCATATTAAAAAGATCTCTCTCTTAATTAACTCATATCAAAAATATCATTTTCTTTCTTATTGAAACATATGTCTCACCATATATTCCAAATCCCCTTTAAATATCTAGGTCATCGTCTCCTTAAATTGAATCATACAAGGTAGACCAGGGTTTGATGTTAGGTCCTAAAAGGACGTCGCTATTTACACTTTTACTTTTGATCTGAATCTTGACACATTTTACCCTCAATTATAATTGTATTTTCAAATATATTTCTTTCTCCAACTTCTCCCAGACTACATATTTTTTAGAGAGAAAACATTATTTCTCTAACCAAGGAGAATGGCATTACACCCTTGGGTAGGCCCCTCATTAAGTCATAATTCGAACCTTGGTAATTTATAAATCTGAATGCACATGAAAACTTCCATTTTTATTTCATGAGACATATGGCCACAACACTTGAGAAAGTTATGTAAAGGCACCAAAACATCATACTTAATATCTCCTTTTTGAACAATGTATTTATTTTAAATAAGAAATAAAGAAAATGAAAAATAAAACCTAAACTGTGAGGCACATTTTGTAATTTTAACACAGACACGCCAGATGATCACATTTCCCTACCTGAGTGAAATGGGCATAACACAGACAGATTCTTATCAGATCACAAACTAGAAATAGAAACCAGGAGACACTGAGCAGAGTTTCTAATCACTAGGAAGAAAGAGGTTGCATGTAGGGCTATTTTAATTTCCCTAATATAGAACAAAGAATTTGCAAGGGGACAGAGTGCTTCATGAAAAGATGTTGGTTAAAAAGGATAAGAATTTCTAGAAATGAGCAAAAAGGTAAGCACTAACAAGCTGAAAAACTTTCATGTCTAAATGGATTCAGAAAGAAATTCTAACAGTCACATTTATATAAACACTAGTCTAAGACATAGCCAGTGAAAAGCAAGTGGATGAGAGAGGGGCGACTGAGGATATTATTAACGCATTTGAGTAGCACTGAACGCTTTTATCTCAGAAATATCACCTAAGCCTTAGCAAAAAGCAAAATGTTAATAGCAGCCTAAAAGGAAATAAAATCATTTGGTACATTTTATTCTAGCAGAGACTCAAATTTTATTGTTTACAAATTTATTTACTCGTGGATATTAGAGCTGAAATATCCCAGATTTCTATTTCTAGCCCAAGGCTTCAAGGAAATGTACCATTTCTATTTTTATTTTCTAGAAGAAATATCTGTGGTCTACAGAGTATTAAAAAATAACGATAGCAACAAAAATAGCTACTAAAAAAACAGATAATAATAATAATATCATAAAATAGTAAAAGGTAATGCACGTAACTATATAAATGCACATTTTTATTTGATGCAGGTTAGTGTGAGTTTTCCGAGGAGAAATATTACCAGATAATTGGTTTCTTCAGTTTCTGCCCATGTCTATTTCTCTTAATTATTAAGTTTTGTCAAGATGCTGTAGATCTCAGCTCTTTAGAAATGTAGTTAAAGCAAGTCGCAAGGGCAATATGGCAATTGTGGTTAACTATAGCAAGTTGTCATTTGAATAATTTGTCCCACTTTATTCTAGTTCAGATCACTGTGGTTTTGTCTGAGATAGCATAGCTTATCCCACTCAGATGATGAAGAAATAGGAGTCGTTGGCGTTTGGGGAAGATGCTGAGCACACACCTACCACTGGTTTAAACTAAAAATGGCCACAAGATTCATTTGTTCACTCTAGAAGCATTTATTGGAGGACTCTATTATTTCTTACCTTCACTAGAAGCTTTTCCATTTCGCAGATGAGAAAATTTAGGCTGAGCGTGGCTAATTAGACCTGGGAGTGGGTACTGAACCTGCTATCTTTGCAAACCCAAGCAACCCCCCTTCACCACTGTCAGGCTGTCTTCTGGAATTCTTATCTATTACTATTGGATGATGCAATCTTACAGCAATAAAATGTGAAGCCAATGATCATGCAAACAGAAATATAAAGAGAAGACAGAATTGATTAGAAGTCACGGGTTACGGGTAGGCAGAAAGAAAGAAGATGTTCCAATGTTTAATAGCAGAATAGGGTGATTATTGTTAAAAATGATATATTATGTATTTCAAAATAGTCACAAAAGAGGCCTTCAAATATCCCCAATACATAGAAAAGATAACTATTCAAGGTGAGTAATATTTTAAATGCCTTGATTTATTACACAGTTTATGCATGTAACAAAACATCACATGTACATCACAAACATATACACATATTATGCATCAATAAAAAAACTTTTATTCAAGTTGTAAAGGAAAAATCAATAAAGCTTTTAGAAGGTCAAAAAAATCTATGAGTTACTGTATATCATTGTAGATGCTTTACAAAAGAAGAGGCGAAAGACTTTTTCCTTTTTTAGCCAAGACAACAATGTAATATTTTGGATAAGCAACATACTATTTATATAAGGTAAGATTTTGGGTTAGTCATATAACCCATACTGTGTATAGATTGTATATAAGTGTTTGTATATTTGTATATATTGCCTATTTCTTATACCTTGTGTATCCGTCAAGATATTTGTTGAATGCATATGATTGAGAAAGAAATGTTTACATACGTACTATTAACTAACATGATGTAAGAAAACAGAACCTAAACTTTGAAGATCTTATTTTCCAAACCTTATACAATCATTATATTCCTAAAAGACAGAAGAGTTTCAGACAATCTCTTAACTCTAGTATTTTCCATTTCCACATCTCTAAAATTAAGATTGTAACCATATCTAGAAATAACTGGTAAGAATGTGTATATAGCACACAGCCGCTGCTCAGAAAGTGGCAGGTTTCCTTCCCCTCTGCTTATTTCATCAGTGACTGCCTTACTCGACAGGGATTGTTTTTCTCTGAGAGTTTGAGGTAGGTCAGCAGGGATTTTTTTTTTTTTTTTCAAAATACAAATTTAAGTACTATTACCTTGTGTTATAGTTAAATTGACAAATGAAAAAGTACTTCCCAACGAACAAAGCCATTGAAGATAGTTATCAATTCTGAAACAAAGTAAAGAGATAACATTTGGGAGAGAATCAGAGGGAAAGAAACTGAAGGAATGAGGTCCCTTCCTTGCATACATCACGGTGAAAGCCCCAAGTTAAAGGAGTCGGAAACAGCTGCCTTTTCCATTACAATAGCAGCAGAAAAAATAGTAGAAAATTCTGTTCTAGTAGGTGGACACATCTTCACTATTTAGCTCAACTTTTGTTTCTTTTTATATTTACTCACATCTTTGCATTTTTAGCTGACAAGAAAAAGAGACAGGTACAATTATTCATTTATTCATTAGTTCAAAATAATCTAGAGAGCCTTATATTTCCAGCCATCATTCTAGGTATTAATAATGCTGCCACACGCCATTTAGTGATTTAATGGAGAACCTGGGAATAATTAGGAACGAAAAGATTCCCAAAGTAGGGAAAACATTTATGTAAAAATAAATTTATTCTTTAATTTTGGATGTGGCTAGTTTTTTGTTTATTTTCCAAGACTGAGTCGCATATTCAGAATAAAGTTTGTAGCTAATGTATTGTTACCTAAATTTTTAAAAAGTCTCATTTTGTAAACTCTAATCTCTACATTCTCAAATCATTTGCTTCGATTTTAGAAACATGATTTCTATTAAAGGGAATGCTGTGGCTTCAAACTTCAACCAGTGCTTTTAAAAATTATTCCTGCTAAGTACTACAAGTCTTCCCAGCTGTCGATATTAATATTTACCAAAAGTTGAATTTAGAAAATGTCCAAAGATGAAAACAATTTTATCAGAATTTTCTTTATCCTTCATTCTTCACAAAATAACACATTGAACCATTTGGGAACTGTTTTCAAGGAAAATAAATATTTTTCACAAGTTAAAAAAAATTATTTTTAAAATCCCATCAAGAGAAATATATACATAAAAGGAGCAAGAAATACTAATTTTATGTAACCTAAAGGCAAAGTATTAAAAACTATATTGTAAGTATATTTTTAATACATTTCACTTGAACAGCATTTCCTGAAATTTCATGAAATTCTTACACATGGGAAAAAACTCACGAGTTATATAAATCCTTGTGCAAAAGGCAAACTCAGAGCAACTGATGTTTTACCCTCTTAAGACTGAATTCCCTCAAAATAAGGAAATTAAGATATAAGTAAACAACAAGTAAGCACATAGAGTGATTATAATTATGGGCAATGGCAAATGTTTTATTTTGTTATTTTTTAAAGTTATCACTATTTTACTAACTCTAGTGTCTGTTTCACTCACTTTCATTGCTTCTTCAGAGCTGTCACAGCAACACCTTCCAAGGAAACTGTGGATCTGCTTGTAAATAACAACAGGACACAGCATTTCATTTGCATAGTTCACCACCATTATGGCAGCATTTTCTCTTACCCACATTTTTTCATTCAGTTATTTCAAGAACAACTCAGGCCATAATAAGTGGCTGCAGATGTTCTCTAATAAACTCCGATGCAAACAGTAACTCTGGGAATTGAGCAACCTGGATACGGCATTTCTAAGCTCTCACCTTATTTATTTATTTATTTATTCATTGAATCATAGCTGTGTACATTAGTTCAGTACAGTGTGCGGGCTTTGTGCTCCCACGGCTTCTACTCCTTTGCCTAAAGTATCTTTTAGTAATACATTATTATGAATGTCTGGGTAAGTACTTGATTTTTTAACCACATTACATTTCTTACGGCAAGACTCTATATTTTTTTCCCCTAAGTATCTGTTGTATTTGAGAACAGTGTATATCAGAAAGCTTTTAGTAGAATGAATTAATGAATATTAAATTTTCAGATAAAGAAACAAAGCCTAAGATGGAAAAAAGATTGTTTGCTCTTTGAGATGGAGCAGCTGTAATTTGCTTTTCAGTATGGAATTAATTTTGTGTGAGAACTAGCTTATTAGGAACTCAGTAGACTCAATTCATGTGAGGGAAAAAAAATCATAAGTAAATGCATGATTTTGACCAAATATTTATGTTATCTTCTAATATCCAACAATTTTATACTCCTAAACTTCACACTACCCTAAATCATCCAACCTGTTACAGTGTAATATAGTTAAAACTTTAAAAATTGTAAGTTCTGAAATCATGTTATTTGGGGGAACAATTTGATTATGATATTAACTGTTTGGCCTTGGACATGTTACATAACTTACATGTGTTTCAATTTTCTCAACTATAAAATACAAAAACCAATACTATTTTTTCCTAGAATTGTGAAGATTCCTTGAATTGAAGATTCCTTGAAAAATTATGCAAAGTAGCACTTGACAAACAAGACTTTCCATAAATACTAGCTATTATGACTTACCTATGTTCATTTTCCTCTGCTTCTGAATGTGGTTCTGGACTTGAACACATCTTACTCTTTCTATTAACTCTAGCTGAGTATACTCTAATTGGTAGCCAACTTTAATGCAGACCTAGGGATATTCAGTGCTGTTGTTCCTAGTGGCAGGATTTTCTATTTACAACATACTTTTTTTAAAAAATGTATTTATTTTGTATTTTTTTATTAAATCATAGTTGTGTACATTCATGTAATCATGGGGAACAATGTGCTAGTTTTATATACAATTTGAAATATTTTCGTCAAACTTGTTAACATAGTCTTCACAGCATTTTCTTAGTTATTGTGTTAAGATATTTATATTCTACATTAGTAAATTTTACATGTACCCTTGTAAGATGCATTGTAGGTGTGGTCCCATCAATTACCCTCCTTCCACCCATTCTTCCCCCTCTCGTCTCTCTCCCCTTTCCCCATATCATATGAAAGCTATAAATTGGTTTCATAGTAGGGCTGAGTACATTGGATACTTTTTCTTCCATTCTTGAGATACTTTGCTAAGAAGAATGTTCCAGCTTTATCCATGTAAACATGAAAGAGGTAAAGTCTCCATCTTTCCTTAAGGCTGCATAATATTCCATGGTGTACATATACCACAATTTATTAATACATTTGTGGGTCAATGGGCAGTTGGGCTTCTTCAATGACTTAACAATTGTGGATTGGGCTTCAATAAACATTCTGGTATGAATATCTTTGTTATAATGTGATTTTTGGTCTTCTGGATATATACCTAGTAGAGGAATTATAGGATCAAATGGCAGGTCTATTTTTAGATCCTTAAGTGCTCTCCAAAGTCTCTCCAAAAGGCACATATTACTTTGTATTCCCATTATTCAATCTTTTCCAAAATATAGAAAAAGAAGGAATATAAACCAACACATTCTATGAAGCAAACATCACCTTGATCGCCAAACCAGAAAAAGACCCAAAAAGAAAAGAAAATTATAAACCAATATCACTAATGAATACTGATGCAAAAATATTCAATAAGATCCTAGCAAACAGAATCCAGCAACACATCAAACAAATTATACGCCATGACCAAGTGAGTTTTATCCCAGGGTCTCAAGGATGGTTCAATATCCGTAAATCTATAAATATAATTCATCACATAAACAAACTAAAAAGCAAAGACCATATGATTCTCTCAATTGATGCAGAAAAGGCTTTTGATAATATTCATCATCCTTTCATGATCAGAACACTTAAGAAAATTGGTATAAAAGGGACATTTCTTAAACTGATAGAGGCCATCTACAGCAAACGCACAGCCAATATCATATTGAATGGAGTTAAATTGAAATCATTTCCATTCATATCAGGAATCAGGCAAGGTTGCTCATTGTCTACACTGCTTTTCAAGATTGTAATGGAAGTTTTAGCCCTCACAATTAGGAAAGAGTATTCACATAGGTTCTGAAGAAATCAAACTTTCACTCTTCGCAGATGATATGATTGTATATCTCAAAAACACCAGGAGTCTACTATAAAACACTTAGAATTGATCAAGGAATACAGCAGTGTCTCAGCTTACAAAATCAACACTCATCAATCTGTAGCCTTTGTATATACCAACAATAGTCATGCTGAAAAAACAGTCAGGACTCTATTCCATTCACAGTAGTGCCAAAGAAGATGAACTATTTGGGAGTTTACCTAACAAAGGACGTGGAAGATCTCTATAAAGAGAACTATGAAACTCCAAGAAAAGAAATTGCTGAAGATGTTAACAAATGTAAAAACCATGCTCATGGCTGAGAAGAATAATCAACTTGTTAAAATGTCCATACTACCCAAAGCAAAGTACAATTTTAATTCAATCCCTACTAAAGCTCCACTGTCATACTTTAAAGATCCTGAAAAAATAATATTTCATTTTATATGGAATCAGAAAAAACCTTGAACAGCCAAGACATTACTCAGAAAAAAAAACAAAGCAGGAGAAATCACACTACCAGACCTCAGACTATACTATAAATCAATAGTGATCAAGACAGCATGGTACTGGCACAAAAACAGAGAGGTAGATGTATGGAACAGAATAGAAAACCTAGAGATGAGCCCAACTACTTATTGTTATTTGATGTTTGACAAGCCAATTAAAAACATTCAGTGGGGAAAAGATTCCCTATTTAACAAATGGTGCTGGATGAACTGGCTGGTGACTTGCAGAAGACTGAAACTGGACCCACACCTTTCACCATTAACTAAGATAGATTCTCACTGGATAAAGGATTTAAACTTAAAGCATGAACTATAAAAATTCTAGAAGAAAGTACAGGGAAAACCATTAAAGAAATCAGCCTGGGTGAATAATTTATGAGGAGGATCCCCCAGGAATTGAAGCAACACTGAAACTAAATAACTGGGACCTGATCAAAATAAAACCCTTCTGCACAGCCAAGAACAATAAGTAAAGCAAGCAGACAGCCCTCAGAATGGGAGAAGATATTTGCAGGTTGTCTCTGACAAAGGTTTAATATCCAGAATCCACAGATAACTCAAAAGTATTAGCAAGAAAAAAACAAGTGATCCCATCTCAGGGTGGGCAAAGGACTTGAAGAGAAACTTCTCTAAAGAAGACAGGTGCATGGCCTTCAGACACATGACAAAATGCTCATCATCCTTAATTATCAGAAAAATGCAAATCAAAACTGACATTTCATCTAACTCCAGTAAGATTAGCGCACATCACAAAATCCCCAAACCAGAGATATTGGTGTGAAATTTTTTGTAAATTTAAACAGATCCATTTCATTCAGAGTTTCACAAAATGTGTATTCATTGTTAAGGTAGAAGTGAAGGTCCAGAGTGCTTGTACCATCCATAAGTGAATAGTTTATACCTATACATATTTCAAAAGTATATTTGTAAAATTTAATTTATATTAAATTAGAATGATTCATCTCTTAAAGATAGTATTTTAAACTATAATATTGAGGTCTCAAAATAGTATTCAATATTCTCTTTATCTTGAAAGCATTAGTTTAACTAAAAAGAAGATAATTTCACACTGAATCTAGATGGAAATTGTAATTTCAAATAGTAAAACAAAGTCAGCATTTTCCCGAATGTTATTAGTGACTCACTTTATACACTTGCTTCTATTTCCATGTATGTTCAGTTTAGTGAAGACTGTTTCTCTTACAAAAATATTGATCAATCTAAATCTTTTAATTTTTGTTTCTATTAGTTTGAAACCTCATGCAGCATTATTTAACTTAATTTTGTCTTTAAGTGAGTGTTAACTGATTTTAGCTTGTCAAAGGGTTCTTGAACTAAACTATATATTTTGCTTATGCTTATGTTGTGTCTTGGAAGCCTTTCTTCCAAATATTAATATTAAATATTATTAATACTTAAAAACATCAAGTATTCTAAATAAAAGTTTCAAAATGGCAATACTCATTCAGATATGTGAGCAACCTCACAGAGGGAGTGTCTGAAATATATGGTTGACTATCTGACTTTCTCCCTTATTTAGTTATTTGACTTTACATAAGCCTATTCTTAAATAGTGCTGGTCACCTGAGCATGTAAAAATAAATTTGTCTTAGAGCGAGCAAATAAAAATACAAATCCATATATTCTTTTCAAAGAATCCTGCATATTCACTGTAATCACAGGACAATGAATTAAGTATACAGGATCCTTTAATGATGAAGGGAATAGAGTCAGTCATTGCCTGTTTTTTAGCATAATGAATATTTATTCACAACTGTCAGGAATACCTACTACATACTATGTCATGTTCATTAAACATGTTATACAGCAGTCTGTCAGAGAGAGAATCAAAAGATTTTCCAGGGAAAAAAATACGCTTCACAAGCAACAGAGGTCATCATTAATGCAAAAACAGAATACTCCACTCAAAACAATATATTTTCCTGTTCCTCCCGAGCCCCAACCTCAGTGAGTTGGCAGTGGAACATGAATAAAATCCAAGATTTTTCTTAATTCATACTAGAAAATTGTAACAGATGGTTACATTTCTGATAGTTGAAACCTTCAGTACATAAGCTTCTCAAATATACATGTGCAATATACTTATGTGTATTCATATAACGTTTATAGCTAGAAAATAACCAGTAACTAGTCAGCACGACTAAAATACACTACTCTATAGGTTTTACCATTATCATAAAATGTTGAAAGGAGAAGAAACAGGAGGAGGAAGGACCAGTAGTGGAAGAGGAGGATTGAGTAGAAAAGAAAGCACTCACTGTTAAGAAAACATGCACTATAGTAGAACACAGATGGAGCTTTCACCGCCTGTTGTCTATAATCTATGAAGAATAAATAATGCAGCTTATTTACAAGCTTAAACGAAAATTAAAAAGCAACTGGTTGTTAAATAAATCTTCGTTTTCAAAATAGTTCCATTCACCTTGAATTGTTATATACTGACCACCATGTTATTTATAATTTGCTTCTTTAACCAAGTATGATTTATACATGCTAAGAAATTATTTTCTTTGCTTTCAATTTTATCTTTAACTTCTAGTAGAAAAATGGAAAATGACTGGAAGAGGTTGAAAGGCGGCCTAGCTA
The DNA here is from genome assembly GCA_963573935.1 of Arctocebus calabarensis. Lineage (NCBI taxonomy): Eukaryota > Metazoa > Chordata > Mammalia > Primates > Lorisidae > Arctocebus > Arctocebus calabarensis. The sequence goes on from CAUYON010065726.1 coordinate 11,028, forward strand.
TGATTATTTCTTGGATGTCACAGTGGAATTTGGGGAGGAAAAGAAATGTACATCCCAGGACAAAATCACTGGAAGCAGCAGACCAATCTTGGGACTTGGGGGGTTGGAGTATTGCCTCTGCAAATGCCATTTACCATTGCCAAATGATATCAGTAACACTTTTGTTCCTTCTTTCCAAAGAGTCAATCAAGATTTATTGATGACTTTCTTATTTCTGCTCAGGATTGCTGTAATAGGAAAAGTTAGAAAACATGGATTTATTTAGGCTACCAATTAGTTATAACAATGTAAAATTTTTTTATGAATGTTCACTATTTTTCCTGATCTAAAGGTGGGGGCATTTATGGTTTTCCTGTTCAATATCATGTTAAGAAAATTCATGGAAAAGTACAAAAGAAATATGCATATGTATACATATTATATATATGCATATGCATTTATTATATAATGCATATTATATAATAATATATATATAATATATTATATAATAATAATATATAATAAATGCATATGCATATATAAATATAATATGTATACATATACACATATGTATATTTATATATTTATACATATATAAATCTGCTAGAAAATATGCTTCAATGTAAGGAAGGTCATCATTAACTTCTCAATCAGTCCCAAGATCTTTTTTGTTTGTTTCCTCTAGTATCACTTTCCTAAACCTCCTCCTCTCAAATTCATTACTTTACAGGAAAGACCAAACCAATGTTTTCCTTTTTGAAATAAAAATGTAGTGTAACTGCCAATTATTAGAATGAAAATAAAAATTAGTGAGTAAACTGACCTAGAATTTACAAATAATTGCATTTCAGCATGGAAAAAATTATTCCTTTCATATATATTAATTTAGTTTAATATATAATGTTTTAAAATGTATAAAAAGTATAGACAAAGTGTATAATGAAACAAAAGAAAAAAGTGTAAAAGATAGTGTATTTAAAATGTTAAATCTTAGAATGCTATTATCTGGCAATTCAATATTGTTACAGAATACTTAGTATTAATGCACACAATCATCCATTATAAATCCAGGAAGAATCTTCTAAAAATACCAAAAATGTTCTGAATATATTTATGTCTATTTACATCTGCGTACATTTTTATATGGTATAATTTTACTTAGGCAATGCGTAAGTGACTTATAGAGATCTACCTAGGTCATCAACTTAATCAGTACCTGATTTTCTAGCCCTATCAGGTGACAGTCTTCTGATACTGATGACTGAATGGAAAATAAGTGTTACCCAAAATAAGAAGCAGAGCATCTAACACTGATTGAGTATTGAACAAAAAAAATGTAATATCAAAAAAGGTTGCCTCTGCACTGGAGTTTGTCTACAATGAGTCCTATTTTTCAGTTTTATCAATTTCCTCATTTTTTAACTCATCATCACTTTATTTGCCAGTATACATTTAGGAATTTTTGACACCCTTCAACCCCTCACTTTCTATCTTCTCTCCCTTTCACCCAGCTTTCCGATTTGCATGCTCCCTTAGCCCCCTCATACCATCAACTAATCTAGGTCCTTACTGCTCCATGGCTAGATCACTACAGGAATCTCCTAACTGATCTCTCCCTGAGGAGTTTCTCTCCCTTCCAATACATCTTGCGTACTTTGACAGATTTATTTTGTAAGGGGCCAATTTGATCATTTTACTTCCTTGACCAAGAATTGAAAAGGGCTTTCCTCTTATGTACCATATTAAATCCAAATTCTTCCACCTGCCTTTCAGTGTGCTTTATTATCTGCCTCTTCCCTCCTTTTGCAAACTTATTTTATGGTTTTATGAAAAAAAAGTCAAATCTCTCTGCTTCAGCCCTTCCAAATTCAGTGAAGAGTCTACAAATTTATTGCACCTCTATACTCCCCACATGAACCAAATAAGGAAGTTTTCTTTGCTTCTTTTATTTTCTAAATCAGTCATTTTTAAAGCCCAATCATTTCCCTTTGTTCTGGAAACCATTACTTTATATTAATCTATTATCCCTTTATTCAAAGTATTTATTTTCAGTTTCAATAAATTTAGTATTTAGCACACTAATACCTAATTAATTTCTGAAACCATATTCTGGGTCAAATTCTATGATTAATATTTTATATTCATAACCTCATGTAATCTTCGTAGCAATCTTGGAAGATAGAAACCCTTAATATCCACGGTTTTTTAATTAAACCCTGAAGATTTTAGAAACAACAATGAATTGCCCTAAGAACACCATAGCCTCAGTATAAGAAATATTTTATTGCCCTTAATTTAGGGTTTTTATATTTAGCAAATAAAAATACAAAACACATAGAAAAATTGTAATTTCAGTCAGAAAAAAGTAAACTTTTTGTATAAGTATGTCCAAATGCATACTCAATTGACCATGTAAAGTGTAAATGTAACTACTATATCCATTGGAAAAAAATAAATTTGTGTGATCTGCTTTATTGTGGTAGTCTACAACCAAACACAAAATATCTCCATGGTATGCATCAGAAGAAGCATACAATTGATTACTCTACTATATACTACTGTACTATACTACTATACTATATTATACTATACTATAGCCTACAAATGAGCAATAGCACTATGTCTATGAACTAGTGACATATCACAATTAAAAATACTTCATTGTTAAAAAATGTTAACAATCACCTGAGCCTTCAACAAGCAGTATTCTCTTTGCTAGTGGAAGTTCTTGCCTTGATGTTGATGGCTACTGACTGATCATGGTGATGCTCACTGAAGATTGGGGTGACGGTGATAATTTCTTAAAAGAAGAAAACTGTAAAGGTTGCCACATTGATGCACTGTTCCTTGTAAAAAGATTTCTCAGTACCATGCAATGCAATCTGAAAGCTTTTTATTAATAGCAGAACTTTCAAAACTAGAGTCAAGGCTCTCAAACCTGTCACAGCTACATCAACTAAGTTTATAAAATATTATAAATCTTTTACTGTCATTTCAAAAATGTTTTCAGCAACCCCCAGGAGTAGAAGCCATCTCAAAACAAAACAAAGCACTTTCTTTGCCTAATTGGAAGAAGCAGCTCTTCACCCATTTGTTTTCTCATGAGGATGCCACAATTCATTCACATCTTAATATTTTTACCACATCTTTAATAACATACTACACTAAAGGCTTGAACCCCTCAAATTCATCTATGAGGATTGAAATCTTCTTACAAACTCCTGGTAATGCTGATATTTTGAACTCCTCCCATCAATAACAAAGGTTCTTAATAACATCAAAAGCCATGAATCCTTTCCGGTAAGTTTTTATTTCCTTTGCATAGATCCATCCAAGGTCACTATTTAGATCAGCTTCAGCTTCTTACAAAATGTATTTCTTAAATAATAAGTATTGAAAATCAAAATTATTTCTTAATCCATGAACTATAGAATGCATTTCCTTCTAGCAGGCATGAAAACAACATTAATCTCCTCATACATTTCTAATCAAAATGTTTGGGTGACTAGGTTCATTGTTAAAGAACAGTAATTGTTTGAAAGAAATCTTTTCTTCCAAGCAATATGACTCAACAGTGGCCTTAAAATATTTGGTAAAGAATGCTGTAAACAGATATGTTATCAACCAGTCTTTGTTGTTCCATTTCTAGAGGACAGGAAGAGTAGACTTAACATCATTTATAAGGTCCTAGGATTTTCAAATGGCAAATGGACACTAGCTTCAACTTAAAGTCACCAACTGTATTAGCTCCTAACAGAAGAATCAGCCTGTTCTTTGAAGCTTTGAAGCCAGGCATTGGCATCTTCTCTCTATATAAACAAGTAGTATATTGTCAAAAGATAGATTCCCGTTTCCTAAGTATCAGTCCCATTTACAGGTGACATATTTATTCCTAAGTCATCATCTATTTATTTATATGTATTCAAATCTATTAATTTATGAACTATTATGAGTTCTACCTTTGGTGACACACTTAAAAATACTTCTATTCCCTGACAGTATAAATATTCTTAAGAAGGCAGAGCAAGATGACAGACTAGAGGCATCTTCTTACAAGCCACTCACCTGCTTACAAGCCACTTCTTACAAGTGAGACAGGAAGATAACTATAGGGGCACAGTGAAGAAATAGGAGATTCCAGGAGCCAACAGGATTGCTGAGAAACACCAACATAGAAGGCAAATACTTAAGTATGGATGAAGTCCAGCCTCCCACCTGCACCTACAGAGGATTAGGGACAAGAAGGGGCTGTGCTGGAGTTTTTTGATTTTGAACTGAACTTCTTGTTGGAGCTGACTCACAGGGGATTGATCAAACAAATGAACTTGAACAGCACATGGCAGCCAAGATTAAATGCCAGGAGGTGTGGAACTCCCAATGGTTTGGCTATAGCCAGTGTGAAAAGGCCACATAGGAAACAGTCTATGCAGCATCTTAGTGTATGGCCAGCTCTGTACTGAGCTGAGGCAATCATCCTTGAGGTGAGCTGAATAGTCCCTGCACTCTGAAGAAGGCCTCTTTGTTATAAGGGGGCACTGTTTGATGTGCCTCCTAAGAAATCTGGTGAGAGCTTCAGGATCCCAATGCTGCAGAGACTGAATGCTGACAAAGCGACCAGGCCCTGATTGAGGGCAAATAAGTTAGGAAGACAGGATTGGATCTCCACTGCAACAAGAGAGTGGCTTCTAGTCCCATCTTAACCAACAAAACCAGCAAATGTGTTGTCCATCTCCTAATAGCATGGTATCACCTGGTGACCAGAGAATATATTGTGATGTGTGTGTGTGTATTTTTTTCTTTTTTCATATTTTGCTCCTTTTCTCAATTTTCTCTTGGTAGTTTTTTCTCTTGGTGTTGTTCTCTATTTTTCTTTGTTTTGTTTTATTTGGTTGTATTTTTAGATTTTTCATTTTTACCTTTGTCAATAATAAAACCTCCTACATTTTGTTATAGTTTCTCTACCTTTTATTCATTCTTTCTTTTTTATTTCTCTCCTTTTCCTCTCCTTTGGTAGAGATTTTTCTACTTTTCTCATCTTTCCAATGTAAAATTCTCATACAACAACTAAGATATCCCTGTTGGTTTCATCTTATATAACTGTATTTTAATTTTTGTATGTATTTTAATATATATTTTTTCTTTTCTCTAAGGGCTATGAGGTCACAGCTTTGGTCTGGCTGAGGGTCATGGAATTGGTCTAGCTAAAAGAGGCCATGAACTCAGGGTCACTTTTGTCCTTCTAGCTTAGGCCTTTTGAATGATGGCATTAATAGATCACCACTGTGACATAATGCTGACTTTTTTTCTATATTTGGTGGAGGTGGAGTCTTGCTTTTTCCCAGGAGCTCTTCACATGAAGGGACCAATTCAGCCTGGTCCTCCAAAGTTCTGGAGTTGTGAGAATGGGTCAAAGTACCCTGCCAACTACTATCATTTTTCCTGTCTCTCTCTTTAATTCTTTCTTTCCTTATTCTACCTCCTTCTCATTATTTTCTTCCTTTCACCCCCTAAATTTTTCTTTTCTTATATCTGTGTCTTTTTCTTTCCTTTTTCTCCTTGAGGTATTTACCCTTTTCTTCCTCTTAACATCATACCAAAAGGTCACTGCAACATCTAAGCTCAGAGACAAGGTAATTTAAAGTAAAGAAGGTTATAAGAAGAAGAACATGGTAAGGACTTAAACAAGAAGAAAATACACATGAGGAGGAACCAAGAGAAAAATTCTGGCAAAATGAAGGACCAGAACAGAGCAACCTCCCCAAGGGATCATGAGGTAGCTACCACAGAGGATTCCACCTATAAAGAATTAATAAGAATGATAGAAAGAAATTTCAAATATGGATGGTTAAAATGATAAAGGAATTAACAAGAAAGTGATTGTTAATTCCTTTATCATTTCTTCTAGAAATATTTTTATCTAGGAATTGAATAAGTTGAAATTTGTTTTTATGTTAGGTATGCCATATTTCTCCCCACATTATTATCCAGTTGCATCAACATCATTCATTTAGTCATCCATTCATATTTGCCTACTAATTTGAAAATTCATCTTTATTATGTATTCAATTCCTATAGGTATTTTGATCTGTTTCTAGAGGCTGGTTTCTTTACATGAGTTGTTTACTTCTGTCCCACAACATTTTGGGTGCAGTTTTTTGTAATTCGTTTATCACAATTTGAACTTTAAATTTAAGTAAAATAAATTTAGGGTTTTTTTTATATATTTAAGATATAAATTCTTTCTCTGGTCTGTGATTTGAAAATATTTTCTCCCAGTTGGCATTTTGCCTTTTTATTCTCTTCATAATACCCTTTACAGAGCATAGGCTTTTACTAAAGTGGAATTTATAATTTTTTTTGCTTATGGATTATGTCCTAAAAACACTTTGCCTGCTTTAAGATTACCTAGATTTTTCTCATTAAGAAAAAATATTTATATAGTATTTATATTTTTATCTGTTTTGAGTTAAATTTTGTGTAAAGTGTCATGTGCAGGTTGAGGTGCATTTTTTTCCAAATTGCTGTCCTCTTGTCTCAGCATCATTTCTTAAAATTGTCCTTCTCCAGTTTGCAATCTATCTGATTGAATGTCTTCTTTCATCATTTACTCAAAGAAACTCCTAAGCTATTATTTATTGTGAATTAATCCAAATTTGATTTGGAAATACTTGCTCCATTTTCTTTTTCATTCTTTTTTTTTTTTTTTTGATCTATTATTTATATATTCATTTACTTTTGAGACATGGCCTCACTATGTTGCTCTCAGTAGAGTGCTATGGTGTCTCAGCTCACAGCAACCTCAAACTCTTGGACTTAAGTCATTCTCTTGCCTTAGCCTCCCAAGATGGGACTACAGGTACCTGACACAATCCCTGCTATTTTTATCCCTCTCTTTTTTTTTTTCATTAAATCATAACTGGGTTCATTGATGCAATCCTGGGGTACAATGTGCTGGCTTTGTATACAATTTGAAATATTTTCATCAAACAATAACATAGCCTTCAAGACATTTTCTTAGTTATTGTGTTAGACATTTGTATTCTAAATTTAGTACATTTCACATGTACCCTTGGTACACTTGGTACACCCATGGTAAGTGTGGTCCCACCAATCACCCTCCCTCTGCCAATCCTTCCCCTCTGCCCCCCTTTCTCTCCCCTTTCTTATTATTCCTGGGCTATAATTGGTGGCATACTAGGGCTGAGTATATTGGATACTTTTTCTTCCATTCTTGAGATACTTTGCTAAGAAGAATATGTTTCACCTCCATCCATTTAAACATGAAAGAGGTAAAATCTCCATCTTTCTTTAAGACTGCATAATATTCCATGCTGTACATATACCATGATTTATTAATCCATTCTTGGGTCAATGGGCATTTGGGCTTCTTCTATGACTTAGCAATTATGAATTGGGCTGCAATAAACATTCAGGTACAAATATCTTTGTTAAAAAGTGATTTTTGATCTTCTGAATATATACCTAGTAGAGGTATTGTAGGATTGAATGGCAGGTATATTTTTAGATCCCTAAGTGTTCTCCAAACATCTTTCCATAAGGAATGTATTAGTTTGCATTCCCACCAGCAGTGTAGAAGTGCTCACTTTTCTCCACATCCATGCCAATATTTCTGGTTTGGGGATTTTGTGATGTGGGGTAATCTTATTAAAGTTAGATAATAACTCAAAGTAGTTTTGATTTGCATTTCTCTGATGATGAATGATGATGAGCATTTTTCATTAGCCTGTCTTCTTCAGAGAAGTTTTTCTTCAAGTCCTTTGCCCACCCTGAGATGGGATCACTTGTTCTTTTCTTGCTAATACGTTTCTTGCTAATACGTGGATTATGGTTATTAAACCTTTGTCAGAGACATAACTTGAAAAATATCTTCTGCCTTTCTGAGGGATGTCTGCTTGCTTTACTTACTGTGCTCTTGACTGTGCAGAAGCTTTTTAGTTTGATCAAGTCTCAGCAATGTATTTTTGGTGTTTCTTCAATTGGCTGGGGGGTCCTCCACATAAAATATTCACCCAGGTTAATTTCTTCAAGTGTTTTCCTGGTAATTTATTTTAGTATTTTTGTATTTTCTTGTCTTAAGTTTAAATCTTTAATCCAGTGAGAGTCTGTCTTAGTTAATGATGAAAGGTGTGGGTCCAGTTTTAGTCTTCTACCGGTCACCAGTCAGTTCACCCAGTACCATTTGTTAAATAGGGAATTTTTCACCATTGAATGTTTTTAATTGGTTTGTCAAAGATCAAATAATGGTAAGTAGCTGGGTTCATCTCTTGGTTCTCTATTATGTTCCATATATCTACCTTTCTGTTTTTGTTCCAGTACCATGCTGTTTTGATTGCTATTAATTTATAGTATAGTCTGAAGTGTGGTAGTATGATTCTTCCTGCTTTGCTTTTATTTCCAAGTACTATCTTGGCTATTTGAGTTTTTTTCTGATTCCACATAAAATGAAGTTTTCTTTTTCTTTTTTTTTTTTTTTTTGAGTTCTTTAAAGTATGAGAGTGGGGCTTTAATAGGGAGTGCATTAAAATTGTGTATTGCTTTGGGTAGTATGAACTTTTTAACAATGTTGATTCTTCCCAGCCATGAACATGGTATGTTTTTCCATTTGTTAACATCTTCGGCTATTTCTTTTCTTAGAGTTTCATAGTTCCCTTTAGAGAGAACTTTCATGTCTTTCTTTTAGATAAACTCCCAAATATTTCATCTTCTTTGGCATTACTTTGAAGAGAATAGAGTCCTTGACTGTTTTGTCAGCATGACTATTATTGGTATATATAAAGGCTACAGATTTATGAGATTTGATTTTGTAAGCTGAGACACTGCTGTATTCCTTGATCACTTCTAAGAGTTTTATAGTACAGTCCCTGTGTTTTCAAGATATACAATCATATCATCTGCGAAGAGTGAAAGTTTCATCACCTCTGACCCTATATGGACATCCTTGATCATGTTTTCTTACATTATTGTGATTACTAAGACTTCCATTACAATGTTAAAAATCAATGGAGATAATGGGCAACCTTGCCTGTTTCCTGATCTGAGTGGAAATTATTTCAATGGGTTTGCTGTAGATGGCCTCTATCAGTTTCAGAAATGTCCCTTTTATACCAAGTCTCTTAAGTGCTCTGTTCATGAAAGGATGCTGGATATTATGAAAAGCTTTTTCTGCATCACGTGAGAAAATCATATGGTCTTTGTTTTTAATTTGTTTATGTGATGAATTATATTTATAGATTTATGTATATTTAAGCAGTCTTGAGACTCTGGGATAAAACTTTGTCATGGTGTATAATTTGTTTGATGTGTTTCTGGATTCTGTTTGCTAGGATCTTCTTGAATATCTTTGCATCAAAATTCATTAGTAATATTGGTCTATAATTTTCTTATCTTGTTGGGTCTTTTCCTGGTTTGGGGATCAAGGTAATGTTTGCTTCATAGAATGTGTTGGGTAGTATTGCTTCTTTTTCTATATTTAGGAAAAGGTTAAGTAATATAGGTACTAGTTCCTCTTTAAAGGTTTGGTAGATTTTTGATGTGAAGCCACCTGGTCCTGGGCTTTTCTTTTTAGGGAGATTTTGTATAGTTGATGCTCTTTCAGAACTTGATATAGGCCCGTTCAACATTTTCACTTCATCCTGGCTAACTCTGGGAAGGTGGCATGTTTCCAAGTATTGGTCTATTTCCTTCAGATTTTCATATTTCTGAGAAAAGAGTTTCTTTTATATTCATTAAGGATTTTCTGATTTTATGAGGAGTCTGTTATTTCATCTTTATCATTTCTGATTGATGAAATTAGAAATTTGACTTTTCTTTTCCTGGTTAGGTTAGCCAAAGGTTTATCTATTTTATTGACCTTTTCAAAAAAACCAATATTTTGATTTATTGGGTTGTATAATCCTTTTGTTTTCAATTTCATTTAATTCTGCTCTAATTTTGGTTAGTTCTTTTCTTCTGCTGGGTTTGGGGTTGGAATGTTCTTCTTTTCCAGTTGCTTGAGATTTCTCAATAAGTTGTTAACTGCCTCTCTTTCCATTCTCTTGGGAAAGGCTTGCAGTGCTCTAAATTTGCCTCTTATGACTGCCTTTGTGGTATCCCAGAGGTTCTGATAATTCATGTCTTCATTGTGGCTTTGTTCCAAAAATTTGGTCATTTCCTTCTTAATCTTGTCTATGACCCAGCTATTCTTCCGCGTAAGGTTATTTAGTTTCTGTGGTTTTGTATGAGTATTCAGATTCCTGTTGTTATTGAGTTCCACTCCTGTTCCACAATGGTCTGAGAAGATGCAAGGAATAATTCAATTCTTTTAAATTTTCTGGGGTTAGACTTGTGACCTAAGGTGTGATCACTTTTGCTGTATGTTCCATGGGCTGATGGAAGAATATGTATTCAGTTTTGTTAGATGAAATGTTCTACAGATGTCTGTTAAATCCAACTGTTGAATGGTTAAGTTTAAGTCTAAAATTTCTTTGCTTAGCCTCTTTTTGGAGGATCTGTCCAACAGTGCCAAAGGAATGTTAAAATCTCCAACTATTATGGTGCTGGAGTAAATCAAGATGCTTATGTCTATTAGAGTCTCTCTTATAAATTGCAGCACATTCTGATTGGGTGCATAAATGTTAACAAATTGAAATCTCATCATGTTAAGTGTTACCTTTAACAAATATGAAATGACCATCCTTATCTTTCCTTACTTTTGTTGGTTTAAATATATGTGAATAAAATTGTAACACCTGCTTTTTTCTGATTTCCATTTGCCTGAATTATAGATGACCATCCCTTCATCCTGAGAGTATAATTATCTTTTAAGGTCAGATGAAATTCTTGTATGCAGCAGATATCTGGCCTGAGTATTTGTATCCAGTTTGCCAACCTGTGCCTCTTTAAAGCACAATTTAAACCATTCACATTAATTGTAAATATTGATAGACCTGGTGGAATTTGGGGTATCAAGTTTTTCAAAAGTCCAGTGGACATTTTTAGTCCTTTTACCACTGTGAAAGTTGGAATTTGATCAGAAGTTTCAAAGTGAGTTTACTTTTGTGGTGGAGGATAGTGCTGGTCATTATGGAAGATATGTCTAACAATATCCCAGAGAGCTGGTTTAATTGTGATGAATTTCTTCAACATGGGAATGTCATTAAAGTATTTAATTTCTCCATCATAAATGAAACTCAGTTTATCTGGATACAGGATCCTGGGTTGAAAGTTGTTTTGTTTTAGGAGATTAAAAGTTGACAACCACCCTCTTTTAGTTTGAAAGGTTTCAGCAGAGAGATCTATAGTCATTCTAATATTCTTCCCCTTGTAAGTTATGGTTTTCTTATGTCTGCCTACTTGCAGTGCTTTCTCCTTCATTTTAACTTTGGCAAAGTTAATTATAATGTGTCTAGGAGATGTCTTATTTGGGTTGAGTCATACTGGGGTTCTGAAACTGTCTGCTATCTGAATTTTAGAATCGCTTGGCATGTCTGGACAGTTGCCTTTGGTTATTTTATTAAGAAGAACCTCTGTGCCTTTCGAAACCACCTTGTCACCTTTGGGAATTCCTATAAGGCAAATATTAGTTTTCTTCGAATTATCCCAGAGATCTCTGAGAGAACAATCCATTTTTTCTCTCCACTTCTCTTCCTATTTGACTGCTTTGGAGCATTTAAAGGCTTTGTCTTCAATGTCAGAAATCCTTCCTTCTCCTTGCTCTATTCTGCTACTGAGGGATTCTACTGTGTTTCTCAGATCTGTGAGGGCTGCAAATTCTTGTCTCAATGTGTCAAAGTCTTTGGTGATTTTTGTCTTTGAATTCACTGAATTCTTGAGACAACTTTTGAAATGCTCCTTGAATTTCTAAGTCCAACTTTTCATCCATTCTATTAATCTTATTTGCAATCCAAATTCTGAATTCAATTTCTGACATCTCAGCCATCTGTTTGTGAATGGGATCTTCTGTTGTGTCCTTGGGAGAGTTGATCTACACTGGTTATTCCAGTTACTGGAGTTCTTCCACTGATACTGCCCCATGATTATTTTACACCATTTGGCAAGGTGAGCAGATATGGTGAAGTCCTGTTGGAGGCTCTGGGAGTAGTGATTAACCCTTTGACCAAGAGCTGGGACTGGTGTCTGTATCTTTTCCCATAGAGCTTTGCAGAGGACCCATACAGTGCTGTGGTCTTAGGAACTGGGAACCTGTTTGTTATGGTGGGACTTAATGACTTTGTCTTGTTTTCATTTGGTCTGTGTCCTACCCTAGTGGATCAGTTACTCTGTGTTGAAGTCTCAGCTGTGGTGAAATGCCAGCAATTAAGTTACCCCACCCCCTCACAGGCAACAACTGGAAAGGGAAAATCAAACCTTCCCACAACCACACACTCAGGGTACCACTTTGGATAATCCTCAGGTGATTGGCCCAGTTCAAGAGGTCCAAATCATTTGTCCCAGTCACCACCAGTCTCAGGTGGGAGAATTCAAAAGATCTCCAGCAACTAGTTAGCAGGGGTCTGCTGGCCACTCAAATATCACTCACTCCAGTTCTCCATGAGGTCAGAAGGACCCACCCAGCAAATGAATTAGTCTGGAAAGGTTGATGCCTCCTTCCTCATTGCTTATTAATTAAAGGAACCATGATTTTTTTCAGGGTCTTGGCCTATAAACTGTCTAAACCTGTGTCGACCTTTTATGATAATACAAGCAATTTTTTGAACATAAGGCTGTAGTTTTTTAGTGACCTTATGTGGTAGGAAACACCATACAATAAATGCAGTTTCCTTGCACCTCTAACGCACTCAGTCACTGGTAACCCCACAGGACTGTGACCCAATTCCCTCCAAAGAGCTGATGCTCCAGGGTTTTGAGCCTTCCTGAGTCACAGGGAGATCTATGTTTCCTTGGCCAGGTCACCACTCTCTACCACTGTCGTTCAGGGGGAGGTGAGGCCTGACAACCTGGGGTGATTAATGGAGTCTAGAGCAGTTCACTCAGTTTTAGCCTCGCCCCTGATTAATGTTGTTGACAGAACAGAACAATTGCACAGAATTTGTTTCTGTCCTGGCTATATTCCCCTGCAGATCAGACCCTATTTGAGTTCACAGAAATTGCAACTCAACCCGGGTCTGTGCTGCTGCCCATACCTGGCGTATCTGTCTCAACTGCAGTCTGTGTTGGGGTGGGTTCAGTTAGAGCTCACACTCAGCTTTCACTTTCCAGCCTGCTTTGGTCTCAGCCATGATCCCCCTGAATGCCGGGCACATCTTAGGTGCACTAAAGCAGTTCTGGCTCAGCACTGCCCAGGGAGTATGTCATCTCTGTGCACACATATTCTAATCCCCATGCTCCACCCAGGCTGGTACCGCTTCAGGCATACCCTTACTCACGGGTCCTTTGTTTCCTTCCCAGATCTGTTCCACCAGTGGCTGCCACTGAGAAGATGCTTAGCTTCCTCTGGTTGCCCAGAGAGGCAGGGAGTGTCTCTTCAAAATATCCCAAGAGGTGCGAGATCCATTGTTACAAATGCTGCTGCTGGTACTGCTACTCTTTGCTGCTGGGCACTGCCTTTCCTTCTACTGTAGTGTTCTCTCAGCCTCAGTTCACCATCTTCTCCTCACTTCTGTGCCACAGAATCAGCACAGACCTGCAACAGCCCACACCTCTGGAGAAAATGCCCAAGAATCTGGACTCCATGGGGGACAGGCTTCCAGAGCTCAGGGTGAGAGTGGACTTGAGTGCTGGGAGTTTAGAATTGCAGGTAGAGAATATATACAGTTTTATACAGTTTTATGCCTGCCCAGAGAGTGCCATGCCACATTCATAAGTCCTCTCTAGGGAAAGCATTCTCATTTTTAGAGAGTCTCTACTGTGGGATAAAATAGGAGGGTATTTTAACTCTGCTCACTTGTTTGTATGGAGTATACTATGAGATGATCTCATGGGGGAGGGGACGCCCATCTGATTGGTGATGAATTTTGTATCTATTGTTTGTTTCCTTGGGGTTGCAGTTCATCTCAGCAGGGTTGATGTGCGTTCTTCAACCCTCTCTTTTGGCTCAGCTCCAAACTATCAGCATACTTGCTAAACTTCTTTCCTTAACTCTCTTTCTGGATGGGAGCCTCTGTGGAAAGTTGGCTCCAGTTGACCATCTTTCCTCTGCTCCACTTGCTCCATGTTCATCCTACTTCTTAAATATCTATTTAGAATTGTGATTAGAATTACATAAACTTACACAAATTAAGAGAGAAAATTTATATTCATAAAGCAGAACGCTTTACCTAGGTTAATCATATTTTATTAATAAAATTCTTTGGATTTTTATATAGATTCTTGAGATGTATTTAGTGTCAGTAATTTTGTATTTTTGTCACAATTCCCAGTGTAATTCATATATTTCTATTATATTTTCCAGGTGATTAATTCTATAGGGAAGTGGATATTATATGTTTGTTTTTAATTCATTTACTTTTCAAACCTTATTATTTCAGAAAAATTTTCTATTTACTCTCTAGGGTATTTCTGATAAATCATAATGTTATATACAAATAAAAATTGTCTATATTTATTCAATGAATATAGTTATAATTTCTTTTTATTCTGATGGAAATGGCTAACACTTCCAGAATACTGACATCAGGCATCTTCAACAAGTCTTGATTTTAAGTGAGGATGCTGCATTTTATCTTAGTGCTTATCTTCTGTTGCATTCAGATAGATTACCTTTATCACTTAAAGTAATTTTCTTCTATTCATGACTTAGTGTGTTTTTCTTTTTTTTTTAATCAAGAATTGAAGTGAATTTTGTCAAAAGCCTTTTACATACTGATGGAAAATGATACATTTTACAGTACTCAACCATTGTATTTTTGTGTAATAGATATTTGGTGGCTGTTGTAGAACATGATTATAATTTAAAATAGTCTTTCTAGGAAAAAAACACTTTGAATTCCAAACATTGAATAGATATATAAATTGAAGAATGTCTGTATCTAGGTTTTTTGGGTTTTTTTGACAAAATCTCACTTTGTTGTCCCCAGTAGAGTGCCATGGCATCACAGATCACATCAACCTCAAACTTGGGCTCGAGCTATTCTCTTGTCTCAGCCTCCCACATAGCTGGGACTAGAGGCACCCACTATGACACTTGGCTATTTTTAGGGGCAAAATCTGGCTCTTGCTCAGGCTGGTCTCAAACCCATGAGCTCAGGCAATCCACCTGCCTCAGCCTCACAGAGTGCTAGGATTGCAGGTGTGAGCCACCACTCCTGTATCTACTCTTAAAGCAAAACTACTTCAAAGAATTTCTCACTTATTTTACTCTCTTCAAGTGTCTTTCATAATTATTTGTCATATTTTTCCAATATTAGAACAAATAATATGCTAGAACTAAGAAGAAGTATGTCATATATCCAGTTTGGCTTACACAACCCCTAGCAATTATAAACTTTGTGAGCCTTTCATTCCAAACTTTTTACCCAAGAAATCTACTCCAAAGACCTGTTAGATTCTATCTTTTTTAACTAAAGTAATGTAAGATTTGAAAATTTCATCTTCATTATGAATCAAGTGTCTGTCTTTTCTATTCCTTGTTCCTTTCCCTAGTCTCCTCTGTTTCTTTCCCCTATATTGTTCATGTATAATGCTTTAAGCATTAAACTATATTGCCTCTCCTTTGCACAGTGCTACAGCTCTAAGATCAATTCAAAACTAAAAAATACCTGAAAAAACTGAGATTTAGAATGCTACTCTTAGGATTTCTACCAGTCAACTTGCAACCAGAATCAAACTGAGAGGACATCAAACCTCAACAGAGAGAATCCTGGAAAAGATGCTAAAACAGGGAATTTTCCAAGGGCATGTACCCATAGTATACCATTGTAGCCAGTTCAGCAAGTATTAATAGCTAATATTTACTTAAGATTTATGTTTGAGGATAATTTTGACCATTTAGATATATTTATTCACACAATATTCACAATTACATTGATATCAAGATAGGTTCTATTAAAACTTCTTGGTTTACCAGTGATTTAAATGTAGACTGAGAAGTAAAATAATTTGATGAAATAAGTGATGCAAGCAGGTTTAGAAGCCAGCTTTTTTTTTTTTTTTCATTCTATAGGCTGTGACTGTAATTATAAGTGAGTGATCTTACAGTGATTTGAAAGATTTCAAGTTTACCCTGGTGGAACTGGAGTCCTAGAGATGCATAGAATTAAATTCTGTGACAGGAGAGTTGATAGTAAACTTAGAGAGTCACACACAGGGCTACTAGAGAATCTTCACCAAAGCTTACAACCCCATTTCCAAATTATCTCTGTCTTAACTATTGAGAATGCTTACATCTGATGAGTAACATAAGAATTATCTAATCCAGGAATAATCCAAGAAGGGAGAAAAGATGTTTCTCAAAACAGTGTTGAGGGGAACAGCATGGAGTAGTTGAAGATGAAGATGGAAATTCTAAATTATGCAGATAATTCTCCTCCTCAGTCCCCCAGAAGATGACCAGCCCCCTAGAAACTCTTCACCTGAAAAATGGGCTTTGAAACCATAACCAATTTACTAAAACCTAACTCACCAATCAGAGGTATGGTGGCTTTTGGAGTATCTAGTACCTGACAGGGATCGTCTCAATGACTGCAAATATTTTTTAAAATATTATCTTCACAACATGGTTGGTCAGCTTAAGTTTGAAAAATTAGCTGCATATTTTTCTGATCATTTCCTAATCAAAAAGAGAAAACTTTATTTTTTTCTGAAATCATTTTAAAGATAAAGAACCTGGGACTCTTTGGGTTTCAGTTACAATGTGGAAGAATGGCACTGTAAACTTAGTTTTCTTTTGATGCAAAACACAAGAAAAAATATATCTGAGATTCTCTGTTGTCCAAGCCAGCATGGAGACATTTGAACCCAGCTTCAATCTTTATCCAATATCATCACTTCTCCATGCTAGATTTCTTCAGTTCTCTCAGCTGAATTTCATATGAAATATTAAGATATCTTCACATGCCTGGCTATCTTTTTATGAAGATAATGTCTAGAATTCTTTAAGGACAGATATCAGTAACTGAACACTCTAGTCTGGCCAGCTGAGAATTCTATCTCACATCTTTATGTTTCTAGGCTTCAATTTTCCACAAATAATTAAACAACAAGCTTACTTATTTACTTATTTTTCACTTATTTAGTATGAATTTCAAATGAAATATCATGTTTAAACACTTTTAATTATCCAATGCTACATAATGTGTACTAGTATTAATGTTTTCCAGAACAGGTACATTCAATATTTCAAAAATTATCTGTGGGAATAAACCTTTCTCTTGTTAAATGTATACTTTTACAGACACATATTTTCTTCAAAATATCTCCACATATTAGCTCAACTTTTCATGTGGTGCACAGTCTGAAGATACATTGTACTCTCTTGAATTTGCAAATTAAAAAAGACATGAGGCAGGAAGCATTTGGTAAATTAATGAAACATTTAACAATTATACATATTTTGTGGTTCTAAATTGGTACATTAAGGCTCTTGCTTCACTTATCTATAATTCATTTGTGATTCATTGATGCAAATGTTTTAGCTATAACATTTCTATTGAATCAAACATATGCTCCATTAAAATCTCCGTGTGACCTTAGGGCTTTATCTGACTTTCTAACTTAACTCAGTGATATTAGTGATGGAACATATTTTCATTTCCTGTAAATTTTTAGAACTATTTCATACTGCTGCTTAGAAAAATGAATGTTCAGTACCACTGGTGGCAATTTTTAGCACAAAAAAATGTGTAGCATTTATTTGCCTATCAATTTACTTGATTAACATAGAGATAATTTTTATGATTCATTTTATTTTTAAGTGTTATTAGGTAGTAGGCAAAAAGTAATATAAAGAAAGGAAATGAGTCATTATTGCTAAAATCACACGTGATTTATATATTTCCAGTTATTTTCCATGTTAATATTTTATACAGTTATATTTTATAGTATGCGTTCTTACTTAATAAAGGGAAAATTTCCAAAATTAATAAATGTTATCTTAATGTCATTTTATTAATCTATAGTATTTCAACATATATGTGAAACAAAATTTTCTCCATCACTCTTTACTAAAGGGCCTTTAGATTGCTTAATTTATTTATTAAGAAATCTAACAATAAACATATTTGTAGTTAAATCTATGTCCTAATATTGCACTATTTCCTTGGAATAGGTATTAGAAATAGAATTGCAGAGCTTTTAAGAAATACACACACACACACATATATATATATATGCACACGTACACATACACACATATATATGTATACCCGGATTGATTCATAAGATGTTTATCAATTTAGTGAATTGACTTTTTGTAATCTTCGTGTTCCCTATAACCCTGATTATAGTCTTTTTGAGTTAAATATTCCTCACATTGCTAAATAATACATTGTATCTCCCTGAAAATTGCATCTCTTTCTGAATCATTTTGTATCTTCTGCTCCATAGTTTTTATTTATGTTAATTTCTATTATAATGAGTTTTTCTTTTTTTAATTTTAAATTTAGGAGATTAATTTCTCTATGGTTGGATTTTTAGATCTATTTTTGAATTTGTAATTTTTCTATTTTGAAGTTTAATATGTTTAAAATATATTTTTCCAAATGAAAATATATTAAAAATTTCTGCAAAGTGATATTTAAGTGTATAATTCTTTCCTTTTAACTTTTTGACATCTTTTCTCGCTATAAAATTATATAAATGTATGCATATTTTTATAACTCTTATTCTAACAATTTCAATTTGTTAGGAATGTTTTTAATTTATGATTCTGCAAATAAAAATAATACTGTAGTTATTTTTATCAAAAGTGCTTGTAAAATAATTATTTTCTATAGATTTTAACAGCAATATTTGTATTTTTCTATTAACCTAAATCTATTCCTGATGTTTCTCTCTTGAGGTGTTTTTTTTCTCTCATTATTATTATACATTATAAAATTGTATTAATAATTGTATTATTATACATTAACACAAGTCATTTTAAATAAGCAAAATTATAATATCTACTAGGACCATTATTTTTAATGATCTACTTTTTTAAAGTAAAATTTTAAATCATTGTGTCATGTTGTACAGGAAATTCCACAGGCTTTTCACAGAGACTGTATTAAATTTGTGTATTAATTCTGAAAGAAATGTCATCATTATAGTATTAACTTTTCCAAACAGGAATCCGGAATTTATTCTTGGTCATCTTTCATTTTTATGCCTCTTAGTAAAGTGTTTAAAGTTCCGAACACAAGAAACTTAAAGTTGGCAAACATACCATAGTGACATATATGCTAACATTAGAAGATGCTACAGGAAGGATGTATAGGCACTCGGTACTGGGTATGTAACTTTTGTGTAAATGTAAAATTATCTCAAAACAAAAATTGCAGGGGCATTATCACTTTGTTGTTGTAGTGTTTATATACATTTATAAATTTTTCAAACTCACAATGCACTAGGCTGTGGGGGAATTTTATGGTGAGGGAGGCTAATGAACCACCCATCTAAATAACCACACACTTACTGTTCCAGAAATTGTGTGTCAGCCAGAAAACTTCAGTAGAAGTGCATGATCAGTGAGCCTTCTTGAGATTCTTACTTTACTTCTTCCTGTCTTCTCCCTTTCCAAGAAACTTACCCAGGTTCAAGTTGTGAGAATGGTGGGAAGAATCCTGTCTCAACGTCTCACTCCATTTGTGCTGCTATAAGAAGATATCTGAGACCAGGCAATTTATAAAAACAGAAATATATTCTCTTACAGTTCTCGGAGCTGGGAAGTTCAAAATCATGTTGTCACCCTCTGATGAGGGCTTTTTTTCCTGTGTTATCACTTGGGGAACGTCCAGGAGAAAGCAAACACGAGTCCCCACATGGCAGGAAAACAAAGACAGAGTCAATCTAATCCCATGTGCCCTTTTTATGGCATTGTTAATCTATTCATGTGGGTGGAACCCTAATGGTATAAACACCTCCCCAAAGGGCCCACCTCCCTACACTGTTGCTTTAGTGATTAAGTTTCCAACACATGAATTTGGTGGGGGGAAAATTAAACTACAGCATTTACCAGCGTGGACAAGTGTCCTGTAAACACCATGCCCCACATGCTATAAAGAGACATGGAGGGGCAGGCCAAGTTAGGCCTGCTCAATAAATGAACAAATACATCTCAGAAGCTATCAACCACAGGGGCAAGTGGACCCAGGGACAGTGATTCAGACAGGCCGACTTGCCTAAGTCCTGCATATAGACCCATATTCCCCCTTGACTAGACCACACACTATAATAAACTTGCAAAAGGAGCAAGTTGTTTTCTTTGTTTTGTTTTGGTTTTTGTTAGTGACAGATATTGTACACTAATGCTGGCACTTAATAGCTATATACCATTTGCAGGTGATTTAATACCTGTAAGTCTCAGTTACTTCATCAGTGAAATGGGGTTGGTTTTTCACATCTCTATGCCTTTGCCCCATATGTATTTGTACCTTAATCTTGTCATACTGCGTACTGACTTTCAAATACATAATCAGACGATGTATGAGGCAGCCATTGCCATAGATGCTGGAGATACAAGAATTTCTTTCACCTGCTAGGCTGAGTTATTTGGTGGCAAGAACCAAATTTTATTTATTTTACTATTCCCAGTACTCAGCACCAAGTAACTCTATTGAGAGTTTTGCAAATATTTAACAAAGTCGTTTTCTTCACAGCAAATGTAGCTTCATTTATTCCAAAACTACTGAAGCTCTCCAGAGTGAAAGACACTCTGAACGTTTTCAGCTACCCAACAAATCCTAGTATCAGAGAAAAATCCTATTTGTTATTTGAGAAAGTATTAAAGACAAAGATTGTATCTGGGAAGGGCATGAAGAGGAAAAAGAAAACTATGAGGAGTTGCTTGTATAACCTCTTTCTTACTCTTTCTGCCATAAATAGAATATGTGCATCCTGTTGAGTTGTCACTACAGCAAAGTTTGCAGATTCTCTGAGGGATATTCATGTACCTTTGAGAATGCATCTATTATATAAACTGAGACAATTTGCCTGTAAAGAGATTCATACAAATTACTGGAACTAAGATCATGTTTGCCTAGCTTGACAGGAAATTCAGATGGAAAAGACAGTACAACCACAACGTCCAAATGAAATACAAGACACCCTCTGGGTTTGTGGACTCAGGATTTCCAGTTTTCGGTATTTATTATCAACATGACATGTGTTTGATTGATTGATGCTCCTGTGGATTGCTCCAGCCCCACTTGCTGCATTCTCTTGACTGGTACAGTCATCTAAATGGCCCTAGGCTGGGAATACAAGCTCTCTTTAAAAGGAGAGGTTACCAAATTAAAAAAAGAGTGTTAATGACCAACCAGCTCCTACATGTCCCTTCTCCCTCATATAATCAGAACGAAAGAATTTGAGGGAAGCATAGGAGACCTTTGGGTTGTCCTGTGTTACTTTCCTTAAAAGGAAAAAAAAACTTGCAACCAGGTATTTTTATACATTTCATACTCCAATAAAGAAATATTCTTGTATATTTTTGTACTCTGATAATAAGTTAAAATGAGATTTGAAGTAGAATAATGTGAACATGATAAAAAACATATCATTGGAGTATACTTTTCAAGATTATTCTTCACATCAATAATATTATGAGGTGCTTATATTGGGAACACTGCAAACATATGAAAAGTATCTCAACAGTGTTGGCAGTTGCTCAAAAACATCTCTGATCTCCAGATTCCTCCACGCCAGGCAGGCACCAAACACTATGTTTAAGGACACAGAATTCATATGCACAAAATATATAGAGGAAATACAGTTTTAGATGTTTGGACATCTTCATTGTGCAAAACATGTGCTTGCTCATTGTTCTTAAAATTAAATACCATAATCCTAGTGCTCTGGGAGACCCAGGCTGGCAGATCTCTTGAGCTCATGGGTTTAAGACCAGCCTGAACAAGAGCAAAACCCCATCTCTAAAAGTAGCCAGTGGCTAGCGCCTGAAATCCCAGGTATTCAGGAGGTTGAGGCAAGAGGATCACTTGAGGTAAGAGGAGCACTTGAGCTCAGAGTTTGAGGTTGCTGTGAGCAATGACTCCACAGCACTCTACCAAGGGTGACAAAATGAGACTGTTTAAAAAAAAAATTAAATAGAGACTAGTATAGTTGGAAAGGAGGAAGGGTATTGCAATGTGTAATTAGAAGTTAGAAAAGTGCAATGAACACTATTTTAGGTCTACTTATGAGATAGGTTATAGCCAAATGTAAGCTGTTGTGCTTATGCCATTCAGAAGAGTCACTTGGACAACCGGAAAGGACAAAGAACATGCTCAACCATTCATTTCTGAATACATTGTTTCCTAATAGTGTGTGTACATGTGCATTGGTAATCAAAGTATTTCCAGACTATACTAAAGGTAGTTTTTATTTGAAAAAACATTACAAAAAGGCTACTAAAAATTAACTCATAATAACAAGTTCCAGTTCTTCACATAAGGTCTAGTTATGGTATATATGAGTTCTTATTCATTTTTCTTAACAGACTATCTAAAAAATTATAAATAAGAGTTTATAATGAAAAGGAATTTTGGAGACTATGTAACAACTTTAGTAAAGTAAACTTGTCAGACCAGAACTAGAACCAAAGTCTTATACAATTGTTTAGATGTAATAGGAAATAAACTTTCATTAAATAGTTAAAATTTTTAAATCAAAGTACGTAAGTTACTGTTTGATAAATCATATCTGTAAATACTATATCTTATTTACAACATGCATTCTTATTATACAGAAATTCAAGAAAACAGATACATTTTCAGTTACTATGTTTACTACAGAAATTAAGGAATATTGATTCCTTTTCCTGTCCCTTCTCTTCCTCTTATAAAATTTCCTTTCTCCATTAACATGAAAGTAAAATGCATGTTAAGCTGGTATATATATTAAGTGGGGAGGCATGTTGCTTAATTTTGAAATGTCCTTAGGTAGAAGCTCATATATATCTTTTTCTTTTATTGACATGCTAATTTACCTTTTATTTGTCATCATCTTATAATTCATTTTACACAGTGACTTTATGCCCTATATAAAATGCTCTTTGGTTTGATTTAAACAAAAACATTATATTTTTCAGAAGTAACTCCATAACTTATGTTCTTTTATATTGGAAGATAGGTTTAGCTTTACCTGAAATATTTTTTTTTTCTGAAAAAGCACTCAAAATGTT
The DNA here is from genome assembly GCA_963573935.1 of Arctocebus calabarensis. Taxonomy (NCBI): domain Eukaryota; kingdom Metazoa; phylum Chordata; class Mammalia; order Primates; family Lorisidae; genus Arctocebus; species Arctocebus calabarensis. The sequence goes on from CAUYON010065726.1 coordinate 34,279, forward strand.
TTGTTCAATGTTGGGCAAAGTCAAAGCCCTCCTAACATGGAGCTATTATGATTTTTCTATAAAACAGCTTTCATTTGCAATCTTGTCTCTTGATATAAATGCTGAGCATCAGGATAAACATTCCATGGCACTTGTTTCCCAATAACACTTCGTCTTCAGCCATGTTAGGATAAAATTTAAAAAGTTCTTAAAGAATTTCTTCTAACAATCTTCTTAAATAGATCTACTTAAATTCTAACCTACATCCTGCTCTTCCAAGTGTGACTTAATGAATGACAGTGAGACGTGCAGAGAAATCCTGCACGAGGCCCGAGTTCTGAATCATCAACTGGCATTGAGGGGTTCATATTCACAAAGAGCCTGGAAAGTCACAATCAGTTGAGAAGCAAAAGAAGAAAAATTTCCAAGGTAAATTATGAGTGCTCCATTTTTATTTTAAGTGGGTCTTTTTAGATTGCCTTGAAAATCTGAATGTTGATGCATCATACTGGAGAACATTTTCTGTATTCCAGTTCATGTTGGATATTAGGCAATGCTTTAAATCATGGAGTGTTTACTGCAACAGTTTAAATCATAGTCAACCCTTTACCCTTCATCAAAGCTTTGGTGACCTTAATTGGTTGCACTGTGTCCTAGCTGGGCCACAGAGATGGCTCTTCTTCCTTATTTGGAAGCAGCACATTCATATATGTGCTGAAGAGCAATACACTGGGTCAATCCTTCCGCGGCTGGAAGTTTCCTAGGCCATCACTGTTTTCACATATTCACATCTTTAATTCATTCTATTTGTTTGTAGCATTAGGATTATACTCTTTGGTCAATAGAAAACTTATTTGTGATTCTTTTTGCAATTAAATAACCTTATTATTTACTGCAGTAATATAAACCATTAACACTAAGTTATTAGAATCTTTGCCTTAATAAAATCATTTGGGTAGTTGGCCTACTACCGAGTGGAACTATCATTATTTATTCTAGCTAGCTTTTGTTTTTTGTATCTCCTCAAAATATTGTGGGGATACAAATGCTGTTGTTTACATGGATCACTTTGGTGATGCTTGAGTCAGGTTTATAAGTGTGCCCATCACCGAGATAGTGTTCATTGTACTGGTTAGATAGGTTTCACCCATCCCCTTCTTCTCCCTCCTCATTGCTAGATTTCCATTGCGTTTTACATCCCTCTACATACATGTGTGCTCACCAGTTAGTTCCAATTTAATATCAAGTAGGTGTGGTTTTTGTTTTTCCAGTCTTTAGATACTTCACTTAGGGTAATGGTCTCCAGTTCCATACAAACTTTTGTAAAAGGCATTAATTCATCCTTCTTCATGGGCATTTGGATTGGTTCCACATCCTTGAAATTGCAAATTGGGCTATAAAAAGTGTTTGCATTCGGGTGTCTTTTTAATAAAATGACTTTTTATCCTTTGGATAAATACCCAGCAGTGGGATTGTTGAATCAAATGGTACACTGACCTTTAGTTCTTTCTGAAATCTACATACTGTTGGCCATAGAGTTTGTACTATTTTATATTCTCATCAGCAGTGTATAAGCATTTCTTTCCATCTTCATCTAGGCCATCATCTACTGTTCATGGACTTTTAAACAAAAGCCATTCTAAGGGAACACTTCTACCTTGCTGATGGGATTGCAAGCTAATATGACCTTTATTTATTTATTTATTTATTTATTTTAATATGACCTTTTTTGAAGAAGTTTAGAGAATACTCAAGTAACTAAAAGTGGAACTACCATTTGATCCTGCAATCCCCCTACAAGGTATTTACCCCTATGACCAAAACTCATTTTATAATGAAAACATTTGCACCAGAATGTTTATTGCAGCTCAATTCATAATTGCCAAGTCATGGAAGCAACCCAAGTGCCCATCGACCCATGAATGGATTAACAAATTGTGGTATATCTACACCACGGAATACTATGTAGCCATAAAAAATGGAGACCTCATATCTTTTATGTTTACCTGGATGGAGCTGAAACATATTCTTCTTAGTATCTCAAGAATGAGGGAAAAAAGTATCCATTATATTCAATACTACTATGAAATCAGTATTTAATCATTTACACATTCAAAGAAACGGTAAAACATAACCATAGTCCAGAAAGGAGAGAAGAGGAAAGAGAGGGGAGGGCAGGGGGGAGTGTGGAAGGAGGGAAGGTATTTTGGGGAATCCAATCTAATGTGCATAATGCAATGATACATTTCTAAACTATTAAGAATAGAGTATGAATGTTTTTACCGCAACAAATAAGTAAGCAAAGAGATGGTTATGTTAATCAGATGTAAGTATTCCACATTGTATGTCAAATCAACACATTGTACCCTATAAATGCATTAATGTACACAGTTATGGTTTAATAAAGAATTTTTAAAAAGCCATTCTAACTGGAATAGGGAGATATCTCATTGTGGTTTTAATTTGCTTTTCTTGTTGATTAGTGAATTGAGCATTTTCCACACATTTATTTAACATTTATGTTTTTCTTCTTTGAAAAGCATGACTTCCGCTCACTCTTTTTTTTTTTTTTTTTTTTTTTTGAGACAGAGTTTCACTTATGTCACCCTGGGTAGAGTGCCATGGGGTCACAGCTCACAGCAACCTCAATCTCTTAGGCTTAAGTGATTCTCTTGCCTCAGCTTCCCAAATACTTGGGACTACAGGTGCCCACCACAATGCCCTGCTATTTTTTGGTTGTAGTTATCACTGTTTGGCAGGCCCAGGCTAGATTCAAACCCACTAGTTCCAATGTACGTGGCTGGCGTCCTAGTCAGCTGAGCTACAGGCGCCCAGCAAACTTCTGCCCACTTTTTAATGGAGTTGTTTGATGTTTTTCTTGCTGATTTGCTTGCATTCTTTGTAGATGCTCAATATTGGCCCTTTATTGGATGTATAGCGCATAAATATTTTCTCCCATTCTGTAGATTGTCTATTTACTCTATTATTTATTTCCTTAGTTGCACAGAAGATTTTTAATTTAAGGAAGTTGTTTATTTATTTTTGTTGTTGCTGTGATTGCCACTGAGGTCTTATTCATAAATTCTTTACCTAGGACAGCATCTAGTTTAAATAGCTAGTGGCTACGGTTATAATTTCTGAAATCATAGGCAAATATATGTTAACTTTGAAAATCCATCTTGTCTGTGTGGAGAACAACTTTTCATCTTTTTGAGATCTATTCCTTACTTCCCCAAACACCACCTTTGTCTACCCTCATTATAACTAATGACACTTTCCTCTTGCAGCTTCTAGGCCTTCTGTATAAAGAGTATGGAGGAACTTTTAACACAAATATAATTTTTGTGTATCAGCTTACTTCTCTTCCTAGATAATAAGCACACTGAATTCAGTATATTCTGTAGCCAGAATATAGTAAGCACCAAATAAATGTCTATAGAAGGAATTAATAAATCACATCTATTTGGTTATTAGGAATCATTAATGATGATATGATGAGGTATAGAACACACTTTTTAATGAAAACTTTCAAATTCTAGAACCACTACAGAAGCTGATGCGAAGTTGAAAATTTTCTCCATATATAAATCACAAACTAAAACAACTTTAATAATTAGGATATCAGCTAATGAAGCTGAAATGAATGATTGTTATTTTCAATTTTATTGTTTTAATTTGTGAACTTATTAATATTTGTGTATACTTAAAATTGTGGCTTTGATTTATTTTGCTTTTCAGATGAATCTATTAGTTTTAAGCCAAGAATTGATAGCAATGACAAAAGATAAAACTTAAAATTGTGAAATACTAAATTAAAGGCATCATAGTAAATATTTACCTTAACACTTAATGGAAAAAAAGTTTTCCTGACAGTATTAAAAAATGCCTGTGATATTAGTTCTCATTGACTGCAATATATTTGATTCCAATGTACTCTGGTTTGGCACTTGCAAATGATTTAAAAGCAAAAACAATATAATACATGATTGAATGTTTTGCTGGAACATATTTTATATAGGAATTAAAAGAAAGACTACTAAGCACCATTTAGTTCCTTTGTATAAATACCAAGTTACCTAAACCCTTGGCACACAGGACAGAAATAACTGTGTATTTACCCTGTAATTATATGATACTTAACCTTATAATTAAAGGAACAACAGTTGCCACATACACAAAGTGCACTTACAGGAAGTAAGTGCACTATAAAATAAAGCAATTACTGCAATAAAGTATATAATTAAAAATCTCTTAAGGCAGCAGCAAGGCTGCCTGGCTAATTCTAAAAGTACCAGGATAGTTACTCCAGATGCATTATCCTATAGTTTACAAAGAATTGAAAATGTATCTTTTTCAGAAGTGTATTCTCTGGAAAAGAACACAAACAAGCTAAAACCTTTTCATTTGTTCCCAGAGTTGATATAGCTACGTAGTTTGAGGAGAGGCTGAAGTTACAAGAGCATTCTGAACACTAATGTCCAAATGCATTTTTGATAATAAGCGATGATTCAAAGCAGATCTATCCACTGGCATTGAGAGAAACAATGTCTCTTTTTAAAGGCACATCCACATAAATATTAGACTGCTTTTCCAGAGAAACCCTAAATGTAGTTGGGGAGATATTTCTCCTTTAGAGAGCCACATAGATTTAACACTGTCTACCCTGTGACAAAAGGGCATAAAAGAATTGAATAATAGCAAAGAACTTGTATGGTGTTCTCACTAACTTTAGGTATATAGGCATTTGTCCAGTAATGTTCTATGTTCTGTCATTATTTTTGTTTACTTTTTATAATAACTTTCAATTTTATAATATTTGGGGAAAATAATATTTTACAAGGCCTTGCCTATTAATTTTATATCATAGATAACTGAAGAGAGAATATCAAGAAGTACAGTTTCCAAGTTATTGACTTCAACAACCAAATGAGGGGAAAGGTCATTCACTGACGTAGAAATTACTGGAAGAAAATCAGTTCAGGGTAGAGTACTATGTATTTAATTTTGGAAATGTTAGATTTGAGATTATTTTGGAATTTACATATGATACCGGAATTTCAGGTTCTTGGTCTCGGCGATTTGAAGAAGGAATCAACGGACCGCAAGAATAGTGGTAAATCAGGATTTATTTACAGGAAAGAAGAATTACAAGTAGAGGAAAAACCAAACCTCCAGGCAAAGAGGACCCAGGAGGGGAACAAACTCTCCTGCTCCCTTTCCGAGGTCCAGCCAAGGTCTGCCCTTGAACTCTCTACTCAGGGGTTTATATAGTCCCAGGGAGTTGTTTTGCCAGAACTTCTTAGGGCGTGGGTGTTTATCAGTTACAGCCAGCTGTCTAAGGAAGACCAGGGCCCTGGAAACTGACATGATATTGACCAGTCAGATGTGCAGGAGGAGGAGACAGCAGGGTGCCATCCATGAAATGTACTAGCCAGAAGAGCCCGCATCACATATAATATTTCAATTATGCAAGTGCTTATATGTACAATTGGCCTTGTATATCCATGGGTTCCGCAACTGTGGATTCAACTAACTATGGATTAAAAATATAGAATTCAGGAAACAAAAATTCCACAGAGATATAAGAAGCACTACCTAAATTATTGGGGGCAGAATATCACATTGATCCAGGTAAATGAAGCGATGTATAGGCACTGTACTGGTTAGTATAAGTAACCTAGAGCAAAAGTATATGGGAGGATGTGTGTGGGTTATACAAAAATGCTACACTATTTTATACAAAGGACTGAGGCATCTCTGAATTTTATTCTCAGTAATTCTTAGAACCAATCTTCTAGGGATAGTAAGGGATGACTGCACATAAACTCAGAAGAGAAATCAAAGGTACAAGGGACAATTAAAGGCATGAGGATGTGAGTGTTTTTCTAGGGAGAGACCCCACTGTGCTAAAAGAAAAGGCTTAGGACTAAGACTGGGCAATACCCTTGGGGAAAGGCTCGGGATAAGGAGATGATAAGCAGCGGAGCGTATGACCAGCTTGGTAGTAAGGAGAAGGGAGAAGATAATGCCAAAATGCTAAGAAATGATTGTCTTTCTGTAAGGAGAGAGTAGTCCACAATATTTAACAATTCTGAAACATAAAGGGATATGGGAATTGAAAAATATCTATTGAATTTAATACCATAGAGGACCTTCATAACTATGAGAGACTCACCAATAATGTTGGGGCTTTCCACTATTTATGTGAAGATGAAGACTTATTTTTTAAACCCAAATGACTATATAGAAGCCCCTTTATGTAGGAAACTAGGAGACAAGGCTGAGGCTGGGTACAGGGGCTTAGAGACTGGGTGCAGTGCTAAAGTAAACAACCTTAAACAAGGGAAAATGACAACTATAAGCAAGAGAGAACTTCAACCGGCTTGTCTGCTGTCTCTGCCCCTTCCCTGAACTTTGACTAATGGATTATTATTTACTTTGATAATGCGTATTAACGTGCACAATGTGGGTTTTAAAATTTCTCTGCCCTTGAAATCACCATGACAGTTCCAAGACAACCACAAAAAGTATGAAAATGGAAGGCAACCCAATTCTAGCAATTACTAATGACATTTTTAATAAGAGCCACACCTTGGCCTTGAACATTCATCTCCTCAATTAATAAAACTACAAAATTTCGAAAACAGCTTCCTCCCAGTGCACCAGCCCTCTTTTAAGTTTGCCTACTTTTTCAATGAAAACCTGTTATTTGTTTGGCTTCCATGGTGCATCCTGAAATTTTTTACCAAAGGAACACCACGAACATGGAAAAATATCCACTTGGAGGCTGGTGATAGTAGTTGTCCATTTAGTATTAGATCAGCAATAAAATAGATAATAAAGATACTCTTGCCTAAGGAATGCTTTTGAAGGAACATTTATTTAACAACATGCATTTTAAAAATGAGTACTTATGTTCTCAAATAGCATAATTTATTCAGACATTGTAGAATACAGATAAATTTAAGTTTTGTTTACCAAAATACTGTTGTTAGTACATTATCCTTAAATTTCAATTTTAGTACTTACCTTAATTCAATCTAATGGATAATTTTACAAATAAGCATAAATTACAATTAAAAAATGGTATGTTCACTCATATTATCTAAGAACATGCTCAAATCCACATAAAACAAAATATGAATGTATTCCCTTTTCCTTTTTTTATTTTGAAGCTCCATCATTTTTTGTACATTATTTTATCATTTCCCTCTCTTCCTTTATCCCAGTAACTCATTAAATTCTTTTTTGTCTTACTCATAATGATATCTCTTTCAATATCTAATACAGAACTTTGCACATGGTAGGGACTTAATGAGTACTTGGTGAGTATTAGTATTAGAAATAAAAGTCTAGGTACCTTTTCATTCCAATGAGCAACACACAACTACATTTAAGTTAATTTAACACGTATCATGATTTTTGCTCATTCAACATCTTGGAGTATTGTATACCCACACACCCAAGATACACTCATGCACTAAATGAGTACTCTTCAGATTTCTGCTTTGTGCAAGCAGTAAACCAAAGAAAGATGTTCTTGTTCTTATTGGACTAAAAACACAGAGGTGTGCCCTGTGGTACTTGAAGCAATTAATCAAATTCTTTTTACTTTTATAGGAAGAGCAGGCTTCTTTTGAACTTTGAGGACGTACAGATTTTTTTTATTTAAATTTTGTTTTAGTTCATTTTAAATTCATTTTAGTTCTATTTCAAATTTCGAACTTAACTACAACCTATAAGAACTATGTTACAGCAGTTATTTCCATTTTTTCATTTTCTTAGGACTCTATATTGTAATAAGGGTTGCTAGAAATGGGGAAGGAAAAAGACTATGCTTTTCTTATTGTGATAGTTATTTTTTTTTAACTCTTAGTATCTTGTTCCAGCAGTTATGCCTCTATCACCTAAGGAGGTGAAATGAATTAGGCAGTTTATGAATTAGGGGATGAAAATCCTCCTAGTTCCCTGCCACACTCTGCACAGGATTTTTGCAGGTTGCCAACAGACCAGTAGGAAGCAGAGGTCTCATCCTGCTAATCCACGTTGTTAATTTTACACTGAGACACGAGAGGCTGGATTTGGTCAGCACTGACGGTAACTGGGTGTGTATGTTCCAATAAGTTTTGTAATCATTGCTAAGATATACTATCCTTACAAGGACCATACTTTTCAATATCACCTTTGTAAAGGTGGCCTGTGCTTGATTCCTCTTTGTTTTTCAATAGGTTTCCTGTTCAGGCAGAGAAAACAGTGTCAATAAGCTTAAAGTTGGGTGGAGCCTGATGTCCTCTCTGAGATATGGAGCTTTTTCCTTCCAACTATGAGTTTTTTGTCATTTAAATATAAAATCTTTATTTAACTTTGCAAATTGTGTGCTTTCTCAAATCTCTCTTACACAATCCATAAATTCATTTTTCCTTACCTATGTTGTAAAAGCAAGGTGCCTTTCTTCTTCCTTGATTTTAATATGCTGATACAATAAAACATGAATAATATCCTCATTTCTTAAGGTAGCCACAAGGCCATTAATTTAGTTTTTAGTGTTTTTAAACATTTTTAGTTTGTTCCTATTGATTGTAAACATGCTATAAACGATAAGTAAAGTTGAGGTAGGAGTAATTGAAGTCACCGCTGGAAGATATGAATGAAAGAGAGGAAGGAGATGGAGATCACAGTTACAAGTTCTTTGTCTCATACGTCAAGAGTCACCGTCTCAGCCTCAATGCATCAGAACTCTAGGTCAGCCCTGTCGGCACAACAAATTAACAAGGGCATGTCTGTCCAAGGAAGCACTTCTATTCCAGTGGCATTCTATTCTGTGGCATTCTTTTTCTTTTTTCTTTAAATTTCAGAATACCAGTGTGTACACATTTTGTTTACATACTTTGTTTTTGTACAGATTGAGTCAAAGTTACATGCACATGTGTGGCCTTCACCCTGGTAGTGTGCACTACATCCCGTAGGTGTGAATTTACCCATCCTCTCCTCCCCTCTCTCCCATCTTGATTTCCATTGAAATGTAATTCCATATGTGCATTTAAGAGGGTTCAATTAGTTCCAGTTTGGTATTGAGTACATGTGTTTTTTCTCCATTCTTGTGATGTTTCACTTGAAGGAATGGTTTCCAGTTCCTTCCAGGTTGTCTAAAGAGATTCTAGACTGCCATTTTTTTTTTCATGGCTAAATAGAGCTCCACAGTACGCACATACCATATGTTATTAATCTATTCATGGATTGGTGGGCACTTGGGTTATTACCATGTGTTTGTAATTGTGAATTGTGCTGCTTGAAACATTTGGGTGCAATTGTCTTGTTTATAAAATGACCTTTTTCCCTTTGGGTACTTACTCAGCAGTGTATTGCTAGATCAACTGGAAGGTCAACTTTAAGTTGTCTTAGGTATCTCCATACAGTTTTCCATAGAGATTGCACTAGTTTGCAGTCTCACCAACGGTGTATAGAGTTCCTTTAGAGCATCCATGCCAGCATCTGTTGTTTTGAGACTTTTTAAATATAAGCCATTCTCATTGGAGTTAGGCGATAGATTTTAAATAATACATTTCAGCTATCTAAATCTCATTTCTTAGAATTTTTGCATATACCACAGTACATTTTTTCTTCTTTTTAATAAAAATATATTTACTCTTTAAGGAAAGGTATAAAATTTTGAAACAATTATATAAATAATTAGTACAAGAATACTCTGTGCTTGAAATCTTTGGACAGCTTATTTTTTATGTTTTTGTAAAATGGACTTCATGGATGATGTTTTAGATTTACAGATCAGATTTTAAAAATCTTATTTGAAGTAGAATTACTAGGCAGCAAATATACTGAATTAAGTCTCTGATTTGCACTAAGCCTAGGTGGGTTACAGAGGCATTTAGCAAAAGTTTCTGTCCTCAAGAAACTTATATTTTAGAGGAAGTGGTTTACATGCATCCAAAAAAAAAAAAAAATGGAGGCTCGGCGCCTGTGCCTTAGCAGGCTAAGGCGCCAGCCACGCACACCTGAGCTGGTGGGTTCGAATCCAGCCTGGGCCCATCAAACAACAATGACGGCTGCAACCAAAAAATGGCCAGACGTTGTGGCAGGCACCTGTAGTCCCAGCTACTTGGGAGGTGGAGGCAGGAGACTCGCTTGAGCCCAGGAATTGGAGGTTACTGTGAGCTATGATGCCACAGCACTCTATCTAGGGTGACAGCTTGAGGCTCTGTCTCAAAAAAAAAAAATGAAAAGAATAAATCAGAGTCATTTGTTTTGCAAGCCAATGGTTGTTAGGACTTACAATAGGAAGACATGACTTCCTTCTGTGGAAATCAGAAAAGGAAGCTCCTGAAGGCGATGGTGCACTATCAAATTGCAGAGAAGGCTAAAATCAGAGAAAAATAAATGTGAATGTATTTAGAGGATTCATCCAAGAAGAAGGCTTTGGGTGAGCTAAGCTAGATTAAATGCAGTAAGGTCTTTGGGGTGGAAGCAGGGAGAGGGCAGTTTGAAAGAGACCAATATGAACATACCTTTTAAAAATAGAAAACTGCTACTACGTAGACTGACTGGGGAAAATGTATTAAGAGTACAAAAGTTAAACAAGGAAGACGAAATTTTACTTGGTAGAAAACAAGTTTTACATAGGAGACCTATGTAAAAAATACTTAAATTTTTTTTTGAAAGCAATGATCTTTCCATAGACTTTGCTATTTATAGGATACATATTTATTTTTTTTTTCTTTCTAACTTTTTTTAGGATACATGTTTAATAGTTCCCTTTACCAAGTTCCCTAAAGTAAATCAGCATTTTAAATATAATCCTTTTTTGTTTGTTTGTTTTTATTGTTGGGGTTTCATTGAGGGTACAAGAAACCATGTTACACTGGTTGCATTTGTTGGGTTAAAGTCCCTCTTACAATGGTGTTTTGCCCCCAAAAGGTGTGACACACACCAAGACCCCACCCCCCTCGCTCCTTCCCTCTCTCTGCTCTTCCTTTCCTCACCCCTCCCTCATTCTTTCTCTCTCTGCTCTCCCCTTCCCTCCTAACATGATCTTTGCTTCTGATTATAAGAACACTGTAAAAAAATCTGTATCTACATACATTTTTACAAATATGAGTTAA